>JAUPMG010254595.1:0-17306 GCA_031762675.1 Pachysandra terminalis | reverse complement strand
ACACCCGAGGGGCTAAAAGACGATTACCCCCCTGGGGGCTGTCTCTACTCACAGGGCCGACCCCTGTGGTGTACACCATAGAGGATCCGCGCCCAATTGTCTGTGTCTGATCAGCACTGTCTACCATTGCCTTTGATACTTTAATTGTCTTTTTCTTTAAGGGTTGTCGTTCAGATTTGTTTTCTTGTTACATGTAGTTCCTTGGACCTTCATTGAAGTAAAATGCATATTTTTGTAATACAAGTGACATGTGCTAGTTAACTAAATGATTAATGCAGCTTCGTTCTAATCTCCACAATTGAATCATGCATCTGTGTTTCCTTTGTTTTTGCTCACATGTTTCAGCATTGAAGCTGGTTTTGTCATTTCATGTTTATGCAGCAAAGTACAAGAATGGAGGGAACTGTGTTCACACCCTCATTGGAAGGAATGAAACATGTCAAGTCTGAAGAAGGGGAAATGCTCACCAAGCCTTTTTTTGGATGTGTGCAAGCTCATTTTACCTGTTGTAGGTATGGTTTTCTGATCATCAGCTGGAGAGTGGTGTCAATTCAATGCATCTAAGCTTTCACATAGTTATTTATCAAAATGTGACCTGTTTCCCCATGGGTTCATTTGTTTCAAGTGTTTTCATATTATCTACAAGAATATTCTTTACAGTTTTAGATTTATTCTCTCATGAGACTGGAGTGAGCTTTGAAATATTTTTGGGAGTTAGCTTTTAAATATTTTTTGCTTTCCAGATGGTAAGAGGGGGTAGCTGTGCTGCACATTTAATCTTTATATGCACTGCTATGCAGGTTCTTTAATCTTTGACATGTTACTTAGAATGAAGGAAAGGTCAGAAGGTGTTAATCTAATATGGTATCACAGTGATTACTAATATTCTTTGTTAGAAGAAAATTGCATGATAAGTTGGTAAAAAGTCGGTGGGTATTGATATCTCAAATCTGGGTTCAATGTTCGTCTTCACCTTCTAACCACTAACCTTGTTGCCTAGTAGAAAAATTAAAATAATATATTTTAAGGTTAAATCTATGCATGGATGCCAATATTTTCTGACTTAAAACTGCTGATCAGGAAGGACAAAGGTTTATGTTAAGTAGATTTCTGGTAAATAAGCTTTAAGGCTGCTAATCATATTAATTAGTATTCATGAGAACATCATTTCATTGTCTTAGTATCAAATATGCTGTCATAAAGATAGCTCTCACCATGCTTCCTGGGAGTGCTTTTGTTTCTCATGAGATTGAATCACTGGATAATTTGGGAAACGGCAGGTTGACAAAGGCCAACTCTTTCCCTGTATCTGTGTAAAACTTTCTTTAGAAATGTATTATTGTTCTAGTTACCTTTTTCTTTTTTCTTTTCTAGCTAATTAATTTAGACACAGTTGTCAAAATGCCCAAGCAATGCTAGGCATTGGACTTGCCTGTTTCCTAAATGCATGCCTTAGCACTTAGGTAGGAGCCTGGTGGACTAACCTAGTTTTTCATCCTACATTTAGTAGGGTCTTTAACAAGTAATTGAAATTAATTCACTTGACCTAGCAAAGAACATAAAAGCTGATTATTTAACCATAAAGAGATGAATAAGCCAGTTAAAAAGTTCTCTACTACATATTAGCAAGTACTTTACCATTAAGACAGAAAGCAAGTCCTGTAACAAGTACAAGTTTCAATTATCCAATGTCTCAATTAGAAGCATTTCCTGTGCACAATGGAAGGCCCAGAATAATTCGACTCTCCTTTTGCAATCCACATCTGCTGGAGAGTTTTAAGGGATGCCAAGATGGAGCCTCCAATCCACACACTGTATTTCCTCTCAGGTGGAGCCACCACCTTGATGTTCATGCTGCTTGGGGCTAGAGCAACTCATAAAACAACTTTACTAAAACATTAAATAAGAAAAGAAATAGTTTTTATCTCAATCCTCATATATCATTTGATTAAGTTTTTAAGCAGATTATTGAGAATTGTTATGTTGCCTATTTTTATTGTTATAATTGTTTAATTGGGTACTGTTAGGTTCTTTAAGTTCAATTTCTATATATTATTCTTGTTGTTATATACAAAAGTTGATCTTAAAGTGTAATTGAATTGATCAAGGTTTTTAGCTGTTTGTTTAAGGCTTTGCGATTTTCTATTTCTATAGTCTTTATCCTTATTCAAGTTTTACTTAGCTAATCAATCATCTATTCTTTTGGTACATCATATGGCAGGTTATACCCACCTGGAACACATTCAAGCGCTACTACTTACCTACTCTGCCTCGGGGAGTGTGGCTATTACTTAAACCCATCACAAAAAAAAAAAAAAACTCACTACCTAATTAGAAATTGGTATAAGGCTAGGATGCACTCACTTGGCTGATTTCACACCTAGGTGGTTGCCTAGTTGCCTAGTTTTATGTGGAGACTGATGCTACTGAGGCATTCGGGAAGTACTGATGATTCAGCCATTGACTCCGCCTGTCGAAGGGTAAAATAGTAATTTCACATGCTGTTTTGTTTAGCCCTAACTACAGGGTGTTTATCATACTTTTCATGGCTGCTCTTGTAACACTTTTCTGGAGCTTTTGAGAATAGTGGAACTGGGTGTGAATCTGTGGACATAGGCACCATTGCTGAATCACGTAAATCGCTGTGTTTTCTGTGTGCTTGATTTGTGTTTTTCTTCTCTATTTTATCTTTCTTTCTTAACACCTAGGAGATTGCCTTCCCAATCTATAAAAACACTCTAGTTGCCTATGCACCAAGGCAACTGCTTTTTACAAAACTTGGTCTAGATAATATCCTGGGCAACTAATGCCTTATACATCAGCACATGATGGAAAGAACCATGCCGACGTCTTTTTATGCGACAAATATCTTGAGTCTAGGATGTTGCTTTTGAAACTAGTTATTTACGTGTGCCAGAATCCTAATATGAAATTCACTTGGTTGACTGATATTATTCCCCTAATCCAATTTCTCATGGAATGATATTTTGGCACAAGTGGGTGATGGATTTGAGGGTGGGATCTCCATGAATATTTTACATGTCATGAAACAATATCAATTGATTAAACCTGCTCCTATTTGATGAAGTAAGAGCAAGCCTCTGACATCGCATAGATGAAGATCAGATGTTATGAATGACATTATAGCAACATCCTGATGGCAATGGAACTCCTGAAGACATTCTCAATCTGCTGTTGCAATAGTCTCGTTCCTTTTAGGGTGTTTTGTACTTGGATCTGCTATTCCCTACTACTTTAAAAGCTTCTGTATTCTTGCTAGTTGTTAAGAGTGTGAGTGTGTTTGTGGATGTCTTGTCATATTCCTTCGCATAAAATATGTAGCTGCTTATTTCAGCGTTCCAATCTCACGACACATTCTAGGCTTTCCCCAAGTTTTTTTGTGTTCAACTGTAATGGCAGCATTGGTGGAAACTTTGAACTTTCTATACATGTACACTATGATAAGTTTTTGTCCGCTACTAATCGGGGTCTTTCGTTATTTATGATGCCAGATAAATTTGGAGCTGCTATGGCACTTGTAAAATCCGATATTGGTGGTAATATATCGGTATGATGATCTCTTCCCATTCATCCTCGATGGTTATTTTCCACTTGCATGAGATGTTTATCTCCTTGTGAAACGTATCCTTTTCGGTTATCCTTTTTGTTTTAAAACCTATTGCCTAGTAAGTTTAGTTAAAATGCTATTTAATCTTGCATAGGTGCATGGTTGGTATGTGGTCTAAAGAACAGTTTTTGATACGTTACTGATTTTCTGGAAAAAACGGACGAGTTAACTTGGTTTCTTCAGCTCAAAGAACCAAAAAGTCAATTTCTGGAAGCAATGAACAAGTCGACTTTGTTTCTTCAGCTCAAAGTATTAGTAACCAAGTTGAAATCTGTAGATAAAAAGAATTGATTTACAGAGCTGTTTTCACAGAACTAGTTTCATTTTTCGTTCTCAAAAATTTGAGTTTTTGAATTATTAATATGGTTTATCCATCTTTCCAGCCAGAAAATTGGCATGGTTCCTTATTCATGCTAGAAGCTTTGTTTCCTTGAGTTAAACTACTCCCACTTTCTTGATGTCATATCTGGTTTATGGTCTTAAGTGACTTGTCTGTTTTTATTTTTGTCTGCAGAGATTAGAGTCTAAATATTCTTCCAATCCATCGGAATTCAATCTCTTGTACAGCATGGTAAAAGCAGAAGTTGAAGCTAAAACAGCAAAAGCTTCATCCAGTTGCAGTAATGGTCTTCTTTGGTTAACAAGGTACATGATATTTCAGTATGTGCATGTTTTTCGCCTACATCTAGACGCTTCTTTACTTTCTGTATTTCTTTATATGTATTGGGAACGTGTGCATGTGGACCCACATGTTTGTGTGGGCAAACACACGATCACATACAGAAAACAAGAGAGCCTTTATGTGTATAATATGTGTGTAACTTCTTCAGGGCGATGGATTTCCTGGTGGAACTGTTCCACAACTTATTGGAGCATCTGGATTGGAAATTGTCTCAAGCTTGTACTGATTCATACAACAAGACCTTGAAAAAATGGCATGGATGGCTCGCCAGTTCAAGTTTCACTGTAATACCTCTAAAGCCCACAGAATTGAAAATATGAATTCTTAATATACTTTTATAAAAGAGGGATGCCAGGGAACTACACGGAAAACTTCACAAATCCCACTAAACAACAAAGAGAACACCGTCTTTTTTTCAACGATTTTCCATTGACATCTATTAATATTTGTCTTTACACAGGGTTGCAAGTGCAATGCATTGCTTTTTATTTTTTGCAATTCTGTTTATAAAGCCCTCTCTATCTATCAAAATACTGTTATGATTTAAGATATACTTTTTCTTTGTTGATCGCATAATGTGTTGGTTGTTATTATGAAACTTTGAACTCTCATTTACTGTATAAGAGCATTCGTGCTCTTCTTCCTTGTGTGTGTGTGTGGGGGCGGGCGGGCAGGTGTTGGAACACCTGTTTTTCCTGAATTAGTTGCTAATAGATTACATGTAATTTCTTGAATTAGTTCATTTTTCTGTTCATCATTTCCATAACTGATAACTGAAATCACAGGTTGCAATGAAGCTTGCTCCGGATAGGAAGAAGTTCATGGAGGTGATAGGGGGCACAGGTGACCTCAACGCTGAGATCGAACAGTTCTGCACGACCTTCCCTCCAATTCTTGAAGAGAATCACAAGTTCTTGGTGAGACCTCTAGTGCTAACTACCATGTTCCAAAGTTCAAATTTTTGTTTAATTTTTCATATAGGAGATTAACCATTGCATAGGAGGTTTTTGTTATGGCTAGATAAAGAACTTGAAGAAAATAGACACAGTATTCTGTTAATTATATAATTAAGAATGTCAAGGCTATGGCTAACATTTTTCAAGGATCATAACACATGTATAAGAAATTTAAAAAATAATAATAATAATAATTAAGAGAGATAATGCAGTATGAATAAATAATATTTCTTTTCTTCATCCTAAACATAATGGTTGCTTTTCAAGATAAGAAAATGATTGTTGGTTAATAGTGTAGTGTGGATCTGAGGAAGTAAAAATGGTTAGAGAAATCAGGGAATCCAAGTAGGTGAATTCAGTTGGAGGGAACCTGGAAGGGAAGAACTTCCTGGGAGATTTATATTTAGATGTCTGACTGAGATAACATCCACTTGCTGTGATGTTCTATTCATCCTTGTGGGAATGAGAAAATGAGGTGGAAGAGATGAAAACATGGATGTAGGAAAACCAAATTTTGGATTATATGACTGGACAAAATATACTCATGATACTGATCATAGTGTTTAAACTTCGATATGGGATTAGGGATCTTCTGGTCTGATATTGAGTTGGATCGGATGATCAACAGATCCAAAGCATGGCCTAATTTTATTTTATTTTTTTAAAAAAGAAACTTTTTGAGGGGTGGCAGACCATCCAATATGGAATCCGACTCGTCCGAAACTGAGTCTGATCATCTGGATCGGACTATCTGACTCGGTGTTGGACCGAGTCAGAGAATTTTTAATAAATTAGGGATCGAATTGGGATAGCGACTCATCCCGAGTCGATCCTTTACACCATGGAACTGATGAAAAAAAGGGTGTTGAAACATGACTATCTCCCTCCCTCCTTAGTACTTACTAAATGTTATATATATATAAATAAATGAAACGATTTTCCTCCAATTGTTTTTGTTCATTAAATATCCTGTTCATGCTATCTTGCTGCAGGCTAGTGTTGGCTTGGACAATCTGAAAGCTTCATGATGGAGAGGCAGATTCCGGATAAACTTGATCATGCTTTAATCTTTCACCATCGCATGCAATCTTGAGCATTTACTTGTAAACTCACCAGTAATTATCTCAGTGGTGAATTTTATTTCACTTTTTGACATTTTTTTCCCCTCTAATTAATATTTTTGTGTTGAATTTTCTTCCAAATTGAAATGCTTCAGAGCCCATCTAAATCAGTGGAGATTGTTAAGTCTAGTCAGGTCAGATTTATAAGGGTCTCCTAACCATTGACATTGCTTGGGGTGATGATTGGCATCACTTTGATAATCATTCATAGGGATGGTAATGGGGTGGCTTGAACGGGTATAACCCGCCCCCATCCATAATGTTTAGGGTTTGGTAATCCTTTGATCGGGTGGAACCTCCTTCCATAGAATTTTGTTAAGCTAAATTTTGATGGGGCCAGCAATTAGGTGCTCCAGGACCCGTGAGAACAGGGTTTTTTTGGTAGAGGAGAGGACTTGAGGATTGGCGTTTCATAAGAGGGGTGGGGGTGAAGATCTTCTGGAAACCTCCTGGGAACTTATAGGAGGATGATATGTGTTCATAGGTGGATCCTATTAAGAGAGTGAGGATCTTCTGTGATTTGGATCACAGGAAACCTTTTATGATTTGTCACAGGAGATCGACACTTGCTCTAGGGGGCCCACAAGTTGTACTACTTGTATGCCCTCTTAGAGTTTACCCATTTATTGGGTTTTTAAATTTGTGTGCCCTTTGGATAGATCTCCTATGACAAATCACAAACGATCCTTACTCATTAAAAAAAGGTGACCTCTAATTTTTAAAATCCTAAGAAAATAGGGAACTTGGTCCCACACCTTTAACCGGCTTCTACCTCTAGTTAAAGTTGTGGGCTCATTGTGGACACTTGTCATCCTCCAGTGACGAGGTCTCTCTTGTGATCCAGATCACAGAAGATCCTCACTCGAAGAGTGGCACTAAGCCTTGGAAACACAACAGCTATTGTGGTAGAAGCATTTGCTTACGTGGAGGGGCTTATTTTGGCTACCAACTGCGGCATCAAAAACCTGGTTATTGAGGATGACTCGAGTGCCATCATTGGTATGTTTAGAGATGACTCAGATGAGAATAACGATTATCCTTGGGAGACAGCTCATACCATCGTTAATCAGAAAAGGGAAGCTCTTATTGAATCGCTTCTAGCACGTGAGACTCTCCTATTGCTTTCCTGAAGCTAACCAAGCAGCTGATGAGCTTGCAAACTATGTTATTATTCTGACATCTTGTGTCTGGGTTAGAAAACCACCGTTCTTTCTGTGTCATACTTTCAAAGATGGTTTTATTGGAAGGACTTGTGATCGTTTTGTATCTAACGTTCCAGATAAATGAAAAATTAACTAAAAAGCAAATCGGTTGAACCCCCAATCGGGCATCTCATTAGTTCGGTTCGATTTAAAATCGCTGCAAATTGAATTAAACTGATTGTGAATCCGTTAAAAAACGGATGTGAATTGGATTGAACCGGACATTTTGAATTTTCTTTAATTATATAAGTTTGTTATTATGTCTCCCGGAAATCAGATTGAATTTTTGGTCGAACTGCCTCTCACCGGTTTAATGCATGATCCGGTTTTTAAAACACTGCCTCCTACAATGGATAAGTTGACTAGGTCAACGGTCAGACTTGATGATGAATTGCAAATTCTTGATGATGTCTCTAGATTCTCACGGTTTAAATCACCAATCGAATTGGATTAAACCAGACCGGCCTCATTACCGGTTCAATGCAAGGCCTAGATTTTTAAAACATTGCAGTTCCGGTTCAAGTTTTACAGTCTCCTTTCTCTAGGTCCCGACCAGGCTCGCCCATATCTCATTTGATGCTCAAAAATTTATTTGACGTAGGGGTGCAACTGGGTTTGGTTTGGTTCGTGTTGATAACTTGATATCAACTCAAGAGTCAAGACCAAACATTGATGAGGGTTAATTGAAAACGAACCGAAGCCAGAACCAAACTTCCCAACCTGAAACCGATCTGAATTGAAATGGAAAATCCTAAATCCAAACCTACCCAACCCAAATTACAATTTCGGGGGTTAAGTCAGGTTAATACAATGTTTTTTAGAGTTACATTATAGATATAAATATATTTATATATAATCGGTTTAGTTTGGTTCGGTTTAGAATTATATACACTAAAGTTCGGGTTTTGATTTGGTTCAACCAATGCTTCAACCTAAAACCAGACAGATCTAATTCAGTTTTATAATTTTAAAACCAAAATCGAACCAAATATCTAGAAACCCAACTCAAACCGAATCAAAGTCGGTTTGGGTGGGTTCGGTTTTAGGTTTAACTGACCCAACTTGCACCTATAATTTAGTATACGAAAAACGGTATTTTAGTCATTTCATCCATCCTAATCCAAGGAAAGGTTATTCAAGTCATTTCAATTCTATGGCGCGAACTACAAAATTCTAGAAACCCTCGAACTACATTAACCAATACGAATTCCTCTCTCTCTCTCTCTCCCTCCCCAACTTTTGAATTGTCTAATAACCGTTTTTCGCTTTTTCCGAAGAACAGTTAAAAACTCCACCCAAAAATAGCCGTTGGTAAGGAGTTTCTCCTTAACCTGAAGATCCGGAGAGCTACTGGTTTTGATTAACGAGAAACTGCAACAAACAACGCGTTGCCATCGAATTCTCGAACTAAAAAAACTCTGCTTTAAACCGGATTCACGAAATTTAATTCATGCTCTTTCTCTTCAATCTAACTTCACAAATTGCATGAAAGATGAAACAATAAGAGGTTATTGAGGCTAACTTTTAGTATTTCCTTCCCTTAACTTCTTTCCGTATCCTCCTCGCTTAGATAAATTATTAGAGATGACACTAGGCTCGTCGAATCGAATCATTTGGGACCGGTCCGAAACCATAACGTAGTAGATTCACAGAGTCTTTGGCTTTATAGAAACTTTTCTTCTTGTTCATGTTGGTTTAATCAAAGTTAGCCAATTCCCTCTATTAATCTTTCTTCTTGTTCTTCGTTTCTGAAGTACATAAGCACCATTTGAACCACTTCAAAGCTATTTGATTGGTTCCAAGAGTCTCTCTCTCTCTCTCTCTGTATATATACATTCCTTTGTTCGAAATGACGACGAAGATGAAGGGCCTTTTGAAAGGCCTTAGATACATTTCACAAATATTCGGTATGTACATAATCAATCGCTTTCTGAAAACTTTTAACTCGCGAATATAATTAATTATTTATGGTAAATTCTTGTGCAGATAATAATAATTATGAAGAAAAGGAAATGCAGATTGGGTATCCCACAGACGTAAAGCATGTAGCCCACATAGGATGGGACGGTCCATCGGTAAACTCGCCAAGCTGGGTAATTTTAACCATTTTTTGGGGGGGGGACTTTGAAGATCAAGTTTTTATACTATTCTGTTTGTGATTCCTTTGTGCTTATTTAGTATTAATTTTTAACTGGTGCAGATGAACGAGTTTAGGTCAACGCCGGAGTATTCATCCGGACCTACCAGCAGATCTACTAGGGAAAACTCTGCACCCACATGGCCATCTGAAAGTGTGATATTTTCTTTTGTCCAACACCAATATATAACTTGAAACCTGAATATTCTCAATTTTATGGACTCAATTCACTTGACAAATCAATATTTGATGCTTGATTCGCAGACTTAACTCGCACGGGTGCTGGAATTATAGACTCTCCGGCTCGTGACACACCTGAATTGCCAAAGCCGTCAAGACGCAACCCATCACCAGGCTCCCCCTCGTCGATCGACTCAAAGCCTTCAAGACGCAGCCAATTACTACCCGGCTCCCCCTCATCGATCGACTCACCCACTCGAGAGCGATCTAACTTGCCGAAACAATCGAGACGTTACCAGTCCGCCGGTGTTTCAATCAACTCCCCCACGCGAGATTCACCTGAAAGCACCAAACCAACAAGACGACAGCAAAATTCAAGTCTAAATTCCAGTCTAAATTCAGGTCTCGGAGTCGAGTCGCCCACGCATGGCCAGCCTTCCATCCCAAAACATGCTCGCCGGAAGACAACAAAGGGATCATCCGGTGGTGGTTCGATAAGATCTTCAAGAACAAAGGGCCAGTCTCCCTTGGCTTATACTTCACCTTTCTCAGATCCTGGATCCGGGTCCGGATCAGATTTGAAGAACAATGAGCTGTGTCCTACTTCTCCTTTAAAGGCATATCCAGAGACAATGATGTGATAGGATTTCCTGAAAAATTAAATGGTCCATAAGAAAGCAAAAGAAGGGATTCAATGTATCTCTCTATCCTCTCCTTGTGGAGGTTTTAGTTTCTGCTTACCTTTTTTTCTTCTACTTCTGATACTGATAGTTACTTAGCTTGAACAGTCGAAACCAAGAGATTTCGGTTCATTTTTTTCGGCACCATATGTATAATCGATACAACAAAGCTTATCATAATTAAATCATGTACGCCATATAATCCTATGCGCATTCATACGCACGTGCACATATATTATATTTATATTAGCAGATACTGTAGGTTCTCATAAGAATTTATGAGCTTAAACCTCTGCTGTTGCTTGGATGAATAATATAAATAGTTCTTGAGTGAATTGTATTTCAACACAAAAGGAAGAGGGAATTAGAGAAATAGGAGAAAGCAGAAATTGTATTTCAACACAGAAGGAAGAGGGAATTAGAGAAATTACACCAATGTTCATTTGTCACTTCAAAGTTTTGTTTCTGTAATAAATATGAGATGTTTTCGAGTCTCCCTAACAGTGACAAGCACTTGCAATTCTATGAAAATGGAGGAATTCCTTTTATCATGCATATGCAATGGATTCCTCATGGTACGCAATTACCCATCTCACTGTAACAATGATAATTTTTGTGAAGAAAAACAATGTCAATTCCACCGTTTCTTCTTCGATTAACTCGGAATTCAATTCGGGTTTTATGGAAACAATGTCAATTCAAATTCCATGAACTGACAGACTCTCCAGCTCAAGAACTGGAGGTTCCAAGTTCAAGTTCGAGTCCCCAGGCTTACCTGATATATGATCCTTGTGGGTGGGGGGGAGGGGGGGTCATGTATCAGACCGAGGTTTACCCTGTCCCCACTAAGTGGGGTGGGGTTGGGGGATTCCACGTCACACAAAAAAAAAAGAAGAAATTCCAAGGATTAAAGAGAAGAAATACACACAATATATCCTTGCTGACTGGCTGAGAATTATACAGTAGAAGCCTATTAATGCCAGTTTCAAATTTGTCTTTCCATTGATATTTAAATAGTTCTTCAGTAATATGATGATGTTCACAAACAACCTGATCCTGAATGAATTAAGGTAAACCTGATTTTCCAATCTAGTACACAAATCATTAACAGAAGAAAGCAGAAATTGTATTTCAACCCAAGAAGGAAGAGGGAATTAAAGAAATTACACCAATGTTCATTTGTCACTCAAAAGTTTTGTTTCTGTAACAAACATGGAATACTTTTGAGTCTCCCTAACAGTCACAAGCTCCTGCCATGGGTTCCTCATAGTACCCAATTACCCATCTCACTGTAACAATGATTTTTTTTTTGTGAAGAAGAACAATGTCAATTCAATTCTTCCATTTCCTCTTCGATTCAGTCGGCATCCAATTCAGGTTTTATGGAAACAGATTCGGGTTTTCGTTTTATATTCCGAATGTTCAAAACAAATCCATGGAATTCCATGGATTAAAGAAAAGCAATACACACAATTCCAGTTTCAAATTTGTCTTTCCATTGATATTTACTTACGAAGTAGCTACATATTTTTTCCCAACTCCACACATCAAAAAAAAACTACAATAGTGATGTGAACTGTATAGATTTTGTTATACCTAATCTAATAATATATCTCTCACTCTCTACCTTTCTGTTTGTCTCTGTTTGAACAAACTAATCAAAAACAAACTAAATAAGAAAGAGAAAAAAAAAACCCTAAAGACATAACAAGATGAGGAGAATTTTGTAATGAAGAAACCCCACCATAGAAGAGGACAGGATTGGGATTACTGGGTTTGTTGCAGAATTACACATGCCCCCCAAAACCACTGCAATTTTTTCCAGAACCTAACAACCCATCTTCAACACATAACTCAGGATTCCCTGCTAACTTGAGCTTAGTTCCAATTTTAGCAGAAAAATTAGCAGAGAAAGGAAGTTTCCCACTTAGCTGATTGTTCTCCAAATTCATCTCATTCACAAACTCCAATAGCCCCAACTCTTTAGGCACAGTCCCTTCAAGCTTGTTGTTATCAAGCCCTAAATAACATAAGTTTCTCAAATGTACCCCCACTGAAGCAGGGATATTCCCAACCAGTCCCAACCCAGATAATCCCAACCCCAAAATACCCCCAAGCTTCTCCCAAATTTCAGGAATCTGTCCTCCCAGTGGGTTCCCACTCAGATAAACCTCTTTCAACCTTGGCATCTCAGATAAGAACAATGGAACTCCAGAGTTAGAGAAACGATTGTAACTCAAATCCAAGAACTCCAATCTCTGCAAGCTTTGAACACTTTCTGGGATTTTTCCATTAAACAGATTGGAACTCAAATCAAGCTTCAAAAGCTCGTTAACCCCTCCGATTGATTCCGGGAGATTTCCTTCAAAGCTGTTGTAACTCAGGTCAAGAACTTTCAGCTCCTTCAAGCTCCCTATAGTCACCGGAACCCCACCTGTTAATAGATTTCTCGTGATAGTAATCTGTTCTAGCTCAACCAAGTCACCAATCTCATCTGGGATTTCACCGGAAACGTTAGTTCCGGTCAGAACCAGCCTCCTCAGATGGGTAAATTTCCCGAGGTTTCCGGTGAGATTCCCGACCAAAGCTGGGTTTTCGACGAACACGAGTTCTTCCAAGCTAGAACCCAAATCTGAGAGATACCCAGGAAGCGAAACCACTGTATCAGTAAAGCATTTGTAGAAGAAGAGCTTTCGAAGGTAGGGGAAGGAGGAGAGACGAGGAGTGAAAGTAGAGTTAAAGCTGCAAGGAGGGTTCGTAGAGTAATCGGAGACGTAACCGAAGTTGAGCTCTGTGATATGGAGTGTTGTTGTGTTACCGTTTCCGTCGTCGGAATATTCGCAGATGATGCCGTGAGGAGCGGAGTTGCAGAAGTCGCCGGCGGGGAGAAGGGATCGCCAGTCCGTTGCAGAGTTAATCGCTTCCAGTACTTGGTATACAGATTCCTGCTCGTCTGAGCTTAGAAGCGATAGCTCCTGCGAACAAGCGTTCTTGGCGAAAAAGATTGCGAGAAGGAAAAGGGTAAAAAGGGAAAATAAAACCGAAGAAGAAGAAGAAGCCATCTAAGGAGAACGAGAATTTCTTTTGCAGAGTTTCGAAGAGATTGAAGATAAATGGGGGATTTATTAAGAAAAGAAAAGACGATAGAGTTAATTACGAGAATGCCATCGGTTCTTTATTTGCATGACAGAACTGCCCTGGTTTTGCAAGAAAAGCATGAGCCCGTTAACAAATGACAAAACTGCCCATGATCCTCTGTTTGGATAGTTAACAGGTGCCCCTTGTGATGTGAGACAGCCTCGAGTGCGAAATGGTATTTTCGTATCTCCCTCGGGATGTCTCATATCACAGGGGCGAGCCTGTTAGCTATGTGCCTACGCAGGGGTGTCACCGGGTCGGATTCGGGACGGGTCTGTCTAGTCCTATAACCAAACCCTATTATATAAGGCTAATTCAGGTCTAGTCGGTTTTCGGTTCGGGTTTGTCATCATTGGTCCCGGAACTAATTTGGATATACCTGTAGTTTAACGGATACCCATCAATATCCAATACTATATTAAAATCTGTCAAATTTAAAAAAAAAAAAAAAAAAAAAAGCTTTGAAACTTGAGTAAATCTTCAACTATCCAATTAAAGAGCAATTAAGGTATTAAAAGTTAAAACCTTTCATTAATATTTATTAGAAACTTAAATAATCACTAACTAATTAATTAATTGATATTTATTAAATATTATTATAATAATAACTTTAAATATTTAATCACTTAATAGTAAAGCTAAATACCCAAAACCTGATGAGGTATATCCAACGGACCTAATTCTAAACGGGCTAGTTTTTTGGAAGCAGAATCGAATCTGATAATGTATTCCAGATTCTGGATTTTGATTATAATCCCGGATTATGAAAATCCAGATTCTTATCGTTGATTTTCAAAATCCAAAATCATGTATGGAGACATTGGGTTCTGAAATTTGATTCTACCAACTAGAATCTAAATCTCATTTGGTTGAACCAGATTGTAGGGATATACTTTATCCTTTCAACCTTGATGATTGTATACATAAAATAAAATAACATAGAAACATAATTGTGTTATATAATATTAATTAATTCTTAAATAAAAAATAATAAATCTTATAATCATAAAAATTTCCTAGCAAATAAAACATCATGCTTTCTATTTTTTTTAGCAGTGTTTTAAAACCCGGCTTGACCCACCCGGTTCAACCGGTACCCAGTGATATAACCTAGTCGAGTGGGCTTTTAACCCAATATGTCTCAAAACCTGGCAAGACCCATTGGTTAAATCGGTTAAACAAGTAACCCGACTGGGTTAAAACAATAATTGGAACCCAATATGGTAATTAACTAGTTTCAACGTAGAGGCTTTTAGAGTTTTATTCTAAAGTCTAAAACTCTAAAATAGGTTTAACGCTTGCTATTTCTCTGCAAACGTTGAACTCCAAACCTTTGTTGTCAGCCGATTGTCCTCCGACTACATTCTGTTAAGTCTCTCTCTATCTCATCGTTGAAATTTCAAATTTGAAAGAAACCAATTCGTTTTTTTTTTCCATGTTTCTTTCTAGTTATTGATAAAAAATATTTTAAGTTTTGTATAGATTATTTTACGGGATCTTAATAAAGAAAAAATAATTAATGAAATAAAATTTTAAATCATATATTCGGGTTCAAATTTGAAAGAAACCATTTCAAATTATTTTTCATATGTTTGTTTCTTGTTATTGATAAAAAAAATTCAAGTTTTTTTAGATTATTTTATAGGTTCTTAATAAATTAAAAAAATTAAATAATATATTCGGTTTTGGTTTTTAATTAAAAAAAATTCAAGTTTTTTTTTAGATTGTATATGTGTGGTTATGGGTCGATCCGGGTTCACCGATCAGTTCAACCAGGTTGACCCAACCCGCTGTTTTTATCGAGTTAGCATCCAAACCGGGTTTTAAAACATTGATTTTTAGAGAATCCTGAAATTCTGATTCGAGTCAGATTTAGCAAAAATCGATTAAGAATCCGAGAATCCAATTTTTTATTTATTCTTGATTTTGATCAGATTATATAATCAAATTCTATAATCCGAATAGAGATGTTTGGTTAGGATTATAGAATCTGATTATAGCTAAAATCTGCTTCTATAATCCCACCAAACGCCTCCTATATACTTAATTAAATGGGTTCGGTTCTCTCGGGTTTGTCGGGTATTGGGTACCTTTTTTAACCCTATTGTAAATGAAGTCTATTGGATAGGGTAAATTCGTAATTTAAAATTCAAGGATATTGCTTTCCTGAAAAGGCTTCAAGGACAGAAATTCCATTTGTCCGTAATACCAGAAAAAGAATAAATAAATAGACTTCCCTTCCCATAACATCGAATAACATCAGAACCGTAGGATTAGGAAAACTTCTAAGGTACACCCATCTGTATACAATTATTAAAGACAGTGGTGGGCCCACTACCGTACTATTAGTTCAGAAATGGCGGCTGAAAGTTTGTTAATATAGCGGCGATATATTAAAGACTACCTCCTTTTATTTCTGGGAAAATTAATTTCCAGGAAAAAAAAGTGAAAAAGAAAGAAAAGACATAAAAGTGAGAATCCAGAAGTTAAGGAAAGGAAAATGTGATGGACGACAGCTGGGCTTTCCCCGAAAAGGAGGGATTCCTTCATTCTCCTTTGACAATGAAAGAGAAGGTTCTCGTTTTCTTTTTTTAACAAATAAAAGTGATGAAATTACCTGTTGTTTAGAAGGAAATTGAAGGGTATTTTAGTCTTTTGGAAGTGTTCTTTACTCACATGTCAAAGCAAATGTCGGCGAACGTGACGCAGACGAGGCAGAGAAAAGTGCCGGCGGAACGACCGTGCCTGCGAGTAGCCGCCGACCGATACGGTGTGGGTCATGAAGAAGAGAAGCCCAGACAATGTCTACATCGCAGCAGCGATTTTCTGTCTTTTTATGGTGTGGCCCCACCTGATGTTGTACTGGGAGATCGTTCTGGTATTATTTCCAAAATCAATTGCACGTGCCGCACATCATAGAGGTTGGACGTGAAGGGTACGCTTTGATTTGTGTATTTATGTGGGCGTGTTTGGCATTGCTTTTTTGGGGAGCGGATCTGCTTTGAGGTGAATTGCCATGGTGTTGCTATGGGATGCACCAGAGCACGACACCTGTCCAGAGGCGTTTATTTTGCAAACGGAGGATTAATTTCATGAGGTGCACTACAGCACGACACCTGTCCACAAGCATTTATTTTGTAAACGGAGGATTAATTTCTCTGTTTGCGATTGCAAACAGATGAGGTCAACCAATTTCAGTCAAAGTATTTTTCTGCCCAGTCACGGGTGTGAGAGAGAGAGAGGGAGAGGGAGCACTTTCGTCTGATTTGAGAGGAAGAGAAAAGAGAGGAGAGAAAAGAGCCTCCGCATCCTCTACAGCTTAAGGGTTGCAGCAATTCATACATCATTGTTGGATTGCTGTCACGTGTAATGAACGCTCCAAATCTAAAAACCGTTAGTTTAACGGTTAATTTTTTTTTTTTTTTTAAACTTACTAAAATCTTTGAAACCGAGCAAAAGAGCGCGTATGGGCACGCATCCATTCTTTTTTCTTCTTCTTCTTGTAATTTCTCTTGTTCATTGTTTGAAGTTTTTGCATCCTCAAGGCCAAGGTTCGAGACGTTATACATCTTCTTCTTCTTC
>JAUPMG010254577.1:0-21422 GCA_031762675.1 Pachysandra terminalis | reverse complement strand
TGACGTTGCTCTTGGAACTTGCGTGAAAGTAACACACGTCTCCTGATCTATGTTGCTCAAGTTCCAAAGCAACCTTTTTCAGAGCAGTTTTTATGGTTTGAAATGATTTGGTCTCTTTCTCTAGAAGTAACTTAACCATGTCAAGATATTATCCAGGACCACGTGTCACTCAGGATTTGCTTAGTACGTGAGAGATCACCGAGTGACACTTGTCCTATGTGGAGTGAGAAACTCCCTACAAATACCAGAACCCATCCTCCATTGAAGAGGATCAGGAGCTTTGAGTTAACAAGAGAAAACTCTGAAACCCTGAAACAACAGTGAGTAAAGACACTGAAAGAGAGGGAAATCTTCAATCCGTGAGGTTTTATTGCTCTGTGATTGCATTTCAACCACCTTCCTCAGTTATTACAACATTCATTTCCCTCTTGACTCTTCTCTATCTTCTCCACGTCAAAGTTGACAAGGAACGCTCTTGACAGAACGGCTGCGCGACGGTTTAGGCTTTCTTGAGACAGACTTTCCTACCTTTTTTCTCTGGGTAGATGATTGTAGTGGTCCGAATGTATTAGTTGTCCTTCTATTCTAATATATTTAACCTTTTACAAATCCGTCATCACCAATAGTAATCTTATGTAGGACAAAGATTTGACAATTCGTGGTTGTATTGTGGCAAATGGAACACTAAACTTCTTCTTCACTTGGTCCCTCCGGATTTCATCAATAAAATAATTAGCATCCCTCTTCCAATTTTCCATACATATGATATGTTAATTTGGCACTGCACTTCATTAGGTAAATTCACATGTAGCACTACTTACAATTTGCTCTTAGAGTTACAAATCAAGTTAATACTCATGGATTTGGATTTGGAAGAACCCAGATACGTGGTACTGACAGAAAAGCACTCGGAGGAACCTCAAGTCTGTACCCAGAGAATCCAACATACATAAGTTTATCAAAATTACAGTTTGATCTTGTAAGTTTCTAAAATTTTATGTTGGTCGCTTAAGTTTATAAAAATTATAGTTTCGTCCCTTAAGTTTCTAAAGATTATATTTGGGCCCTTAAATTTCTTTAAATAGTTTGGTCCCTTTAGTAAATAAAAATTATAGTTTGATCCCTTAAGTTTCTAAAGATTATATTTGGGCCAAGGTTTCTTTAAATTATAGTTTCTTCCTTTATGTTTTTGAAAATTATAGTTTGGGGGCTAAAATGTAATTTATGATACTTGAGGGCCAAAATGTAATTATAGAAACATAAGGAGCCAAATGTAATTTTAGAAACCTAAGGGGCCAAACTATAATTAAGTTGAGGCAGCTAGAACGTAATTTCAAAAACTTCATAGGCTAATATGTAATTTCAGATATTTCAGGGGCCAAAATGAAATTTCAAAAATTTTAGGGGCCAAAATGCAGTAATTATTAGTTGAGGGGCTAGAATATGAACACCTTATAAGGGCCAATATGCAATATGAGAAACACGATGGCCAATATGTAATTTCAGAAACTTGAGGAGCTTAATTGTAATTTCAAATACTTGAGAGGCCAAATGTAATTTTTTGACAATTGAGGGGCCAACAAGTAATATCTTAAACTTGAGGGGCTAGAATATACTTTATGAAATTTTAGCAGCCAATATGTAATTATAAAAATTCGAGGGCCAATATTTAATTTCAAAAAATTTGAGGGGTAACGTAATTTATGTTGGTTGAGAATCAAAATGTAATTAGTAATGGTTGAGGGCCTAGAGTATAATTTCATAAACTTTAAGGGCTAATATGTAATTTTAAAAAATTAGTGGCCAAATGTAATTTCATAAAGTTGAGGGCCAATATGTAATTTGAGAAACGTGGACTTAATTGTAATTTTTAACACTTTAGGGCCAATATGTAATTTAAGAAACCTAAGGATTTAATTGTAATTTCTGAAACTTGGTGGCAAATGTAATTTCTGACACTTGAGGTCAATATTTACTTGAGGATCAATATTTACGATAAACTTGAGGGGCTAAAATGTTATTTATGATAATTACAAGGCCAAAATGTAATTAGCATTACTTGAGGGTCAAGAATGTAATTTTAGAAATTTTAGGGGCCAATATAATTTCAAAAATATAAGGGCCAAAATGTAATTTCAGAAAGTTGAGTGGCCAATATGTAATTTCAAAAACAATATGGGCTAATTTTGAAAATAAGAATCTAAAATGGAATTTCAAATGTTTTAAGGGCCAAATGTAATTTCAAAAACTTTGGGGGCCAAGGCCAATATGTAATTTTAGAAACTTGAGGGGCTTAAATGAATTTATGATAGTTAAGGGTACAAAATGTAATTTGAGAAATTTTGCGAGCCAAATGTAATTTTTGAAACTTGAGAGGCCAATATGTAATGTCGTAAACTTAGTGGCTAAAATGTAATTAATGATAATTGCAAGGCCAAAATGTATTTGTTATTAGTTGAGGGCAAATATGTAATTTCAGATACTTTAGCGGTTAAATATGTAATTTCAAAAACTTGAGGGGCTTTGTAAATAGTTATAGTTGAATCCACCAATAGAAAACCGAAATAACTAATTATGTAGTAAGCATGAAGGAGCTAAATAAGATATGTTCTTTTTATACATATGTTTATAAAACACTTACCTAAGTTTCCATTTTCAAGATACAAGGATAAGATAAAAGAACCAATTGACAGAATAAGTTCAATTGAAAGTTTTTGATTCAACAATTATTATCATTATAGACAACACTAACAAAGATTAAAGTGACAGCGAGAAAAAAAAAAAAAGATTGATTCATCATCTCTGATATCTACCCATCCTGTGATTCCAAATCAACAGATTCGTTGAGGGGCCAGATTGTAATTTCAAAAACTTTAGGGGCAATATGTAACTTTAGAAAGTTTAAGGGATGTAATCTCAAAAACTTGAGTCCAATATGTAGTTTTAGAAACTTGAGGGGCCAAATTGTAATTTCAAAAACTTGAGGGTCCAATATGTAATTTGTATTAGTTGAGGGTAAAATGTAATTTCTAAAACTTGAGGGTTCATAATGTAATTTTTAAACATGAGGGGCAAAAATGCAATTCCTTAAACTTGAGGGGCTAAAATGTAATTTTGTTTAACTTGATGGGCCAATTACAATTTTTGAAACTTGAGGTTACACAATTTAATTCCTTAATGTTCTTGAAATTACAATTTAGTCCCTTATATTTCTAAAAATTACATTGTAACCCTCAACCCTCAACTTACTAAAAATTTTTTAGCCTCCCTGGTAAGGAAGTTTTGCTACAAATTTAAGTCTGTACCCATCTGAGTGGGGTTTGGCTAGAAAATTTGTTATACGTAAATTTATAAAAATTATAGTTATCATGACTTGAGTTTCTGAAATTACATGTTGATAGTTTTGTTGCCTAAAGTTTTTGAAATTATATTTTGGTCCCTTAAGTTTATTAATATTATATTTTGGTCCTTTAAATTTTTGAAAAATACAATTTCATCCTTTAGGTTTCTTTAAATTATAATTTGGCCCCTTCACTTTCTGAAATTACAAGTATGGGAAAACAATTGGAATCTGCACAGTAAAAATAGATAAAGCCTATGTTCTCTCAACCATGAAAATAATAAACAACATATGAAATCGATTTTCTTAATATATGTTTCTATGTATGTATGTATGAAACTATGTATGCATATGTGTGTTTAATTTTTAATACATAATGTACCACCAGTAAATAGAGTTTCTTAATATATGTTTCTATCTATGTATGTATGAAACTATCCGTGTATGTATGTATGAAACTAAGTATGCATATGTATGTTTAATTTTTAATACATAATATACCACCAGTAATATGTATTGGGGAGCCAGAACTAACATAGATCTTTTATATATCTCTTGTGAGTAACTCCCATTATGAGGATTAAAGTCGGATTGGAGCAGGCAGTAGCAGCAGATTCACAAACTGAAAACCAAAAATTTAATTCTCATTGTGTCTAAGCAACGTGAGGACTACTAATATACAAAAGCAAATAGTAAGAAACAAAATAACTAACATACCATGCCTTGTACAGGTATATGAATGCTCCAAAAGACGTACGTTTGGATCACATTCAACCCTCCTTATTTAACTTTTTTTTCAAGATAACTAGCCACATCAGTACACAAATTCATCAAAAACAATTCTTACTTCTCATAAAAAACAGGGGAAGGAATCCAAATTCGAAAAGAAAAAGATCAAAACAGTTGTAATTAATATGGAAAAAACTCAATTAAATTACCTTAGGGGGGACTTTGAATGGAACCATAGAAGAGCAGCTCTCTATTTCCATTGATGATCAAGGACCGGCCGTCGTAAGAGGCGTCCTTCTCTCGTAGGTCAAGGGAGACCATCGAGACAACCAGGCGCCAGAAGGAGAAGCGCTCGTCTGTCTCGACATTTGCATTGTGATGTCTCGATGACCGATGATGACGACCACGAAAAGAGTATTAAAGATCAATGGTATTTAACAAAAATGTGGGTTATGGTTTGGGAACTACTATTTGGGGCTTCTTCCTTTTCAAAGGAGGAACACAAGAGTTGTTCTGAAGAATCCATGGCAAACAATTATAAGATACCATATAGCAGTAATAAATGTATGAATGCATGTGCATGCTGGTATAAATGTATGCATGCATGTATGAATGTATGTATGTGTGTATGTATGTATGAATGCAGGTGCAATGGTTATCTTTTAGATTCATGATATAAGCAGTAATCTGTACTGCAAAGCCGCTAGAGTCACCTCCATTTCTGCCAGAAAAGAGATAAAAATTTAAAATAAACTTATACAATACATAAAAACTTAAAATACTCTATTAAACCAGTGCTCTCTGGAATTTATATTCTTCATTCGCATCCAATTCTGAGTGGGCGAGCCAACGCCAGAGTCGTCTCCATTTCTGCAAGAAAGTATGCACTCAAGACATATATAAGTGATACAAACTTAAAATAAATATATAATGTACATAAAAACTTTAAAAAAAAAAGAACTAAGTGTCCACACCAGCAAGTTTGGCAAAAAAATAGTAGCTTCACTTGGAAAAGTATTAACAAGGGTAAGAATGTGCTTAATATGGGGTTGAAATGGAGGATAGGAGATGGAAAACACATTAACTGCTTGATCTTGATAATAATCTTATATAGGACAAAGATTTGACAATTCGTGATTGTATTGTGGCAGATGGAACACTGAACTTCTTCTTCACTTGGTCCCTCCGAATTTCATCAATAAAATAATTAGCATCCCTCTTCCAATTTTCCATACATATAATATGTTAATTTGGCACTGCACTTCATTAGGTAAATTCACATGTAGAACTACTTACAATTTGCTCTTATCTAAAGTTACAAATCAGGTTAATAACTCATGGACTTGGATTTGTAAAACCCCAGGTACGTGGTGCTGACAGAAAAGCACTCAGAGGGACCTTAAGTCTGTACCCATATCTCTGAGGGAGGTATCAAGAAGGCTAGTAGAGAATCCAACATACATAAGTTTATAAAAATCGCAGTTTGATCCCTTAAGTTTCTGAAATTTTATGTTGGTCCCTTAAGTTTCTAAAGATTACATTTGGGCTCTTAAGTTTCTTTAAATTATAGTTTGGTCCCTTATGTTTCCGAAAATTGCAAAGCCCGTTAAGTTTCTGCAATTACAGTTTATATATATATACACACAAAATTAAGCCAATTGACTTCAGCTGAGGAAATAATTGGAATCTGCAAAGTAAAAATAGATAAAGCATATGTTCTCTCAACAATGAAAATAATAAACAAATATGAACAACTTATGAAATAGACTCTTAATATATGTATGAATGTATGTATGTATGCATATGTATGTTTAACTTTTAATTCATAATATACCACCATTAATCTGTATTGGGGAGCAAGAGCTGACATAGATCTTGTATCTCGTGTGAGTCACTCCCATTATGAGGCTTAAAGTTCCTGGCATTGAAGCAGGTAGCAGCAGAAGATTCACTAAACTAAAAACCAACAACTCATTTCTCATTGTATCTGAGCAACATGAGGACTCATATAACTAACATATAGAAGAAAATAGTGACAAACAAAATAACTAACATACCTGGCCCTGTACAGGCTCATGAATGTTCCAAAAGACATATGTTTGGAACACATTCAGCCCTCCTTGTTTAGCTTTTTTTCAACATAACTGGCCACATTTGAACACAAATTCAAGAAAAACCATTCTTTCTTCTCATAAAAAACGAGGGAAAGAATCAAAATCCGAAAAGAAAAAGATTAAAACGGCTGTAATTAATATGAAAAACTCGATTAACTTATGTTAAGGGGACTTTGAATAGAACCAGAGAAGAGCAGCTCTCTATTTCCATGGATGATCAAGGACCGGCCGCCGTAAGTGGCGCCCTTCTCTTGTAGGTCAAGGGAGACCACCGAGACAACCAAGCGTCAGAAGGCGAAGCGCTCGTCTGTCTCAACATTTGCATTGTGACGTCTCGATGACCGACGACGGCAACCATGAAAAGAGTATTAAAGATTAATGGTACTTATGGCTTTTTAACAAAAATGTGGGATACGGTTTGGGAACAGCTATTTAGGGATTCTTCCTTTTCAAAGGAGGAACCCAAGAGCTGTTCTGAAGAATCCACAGCGGCCAATTATAAGATATCACATAGCTGTAATATATGTATGAAATGTATGTATGTATGAATGTATGTATGAATGTATGTATGAATGTATGTATGAATGTATGCATGCATGCATGATTGTATGAATGCATGTACATGTGCAATGTTTATCTTTTAGATTCAAAATATACCCAGTAATCTTTATTGCAGAGCCACTAGTCACCTCCATCTCTACAAGGAAAGAGATAAAAACTTAAAATAGATTTATATAATACATAAAAACTTAAAATACTCTATTCCAATCTTCTTTGGAATTTATATCCTTCGTTTGTATCCAATTCTGAGTGGGCAAGCCAGCGCCAGAGTTACCTCCATTTCTGCAACAAAGTAGGCACTCGATACATAAGGGACACAAACTTAAAATAAAAATATAATATACATAAAAACTAAAAATAAAGACCTACCAATCCTTATCATGTAAAACCTTTGGAGAACTTCAATAGCCTCTTTGGAATTTGTTTCCTTTGTTTGCATCAAACTCTGGTTGGGCAAGTGACACGGCTTTAGGAACTTCTCTATCTGAGCATTTTGATTTTTACAGTACTTAAAGCCAATTGAGAAAATACACCTGTAATTTGCATTCCAAAGCCAGTGTCAACTTATTCTCTTTTATCAATACCATATCTTGTGAGTCACTCTCATTTATGCAAAAAAAAAAAAATGCATTCAAAACATTAAGCTAATTCACTTTGACGGGGGAAACAATTGGAATCTGCACAGTAATAATAGATAAAGCATATGTTCTCTACGCATATGTATGTTTAACCTTTAATCCATAATATACCACCAGTAATCTGTATTGGGGAGGCAGAGCTGACATAGATCTCTTATACATCTCGTGTGAGACACTCCCATTATGAGGCTTAATGTCCCTGGGATTGGAGCAGGTAGCAGCGAAAGATTAACTAAACTGAAAACCAAGAATCTAATTTCTCATTGTGTCTGAGCAACATGAAGACTATTACAACTAACATATAAAAGCAGATAGTGAAACAAAATAACAAACATACCTAGCCTTGTACAGGCTCATGAATGTTCCAAAAGACGTACGTTTGGATGATATTCAACCCTCCTTGTTTAGCTTTTTTTCAATATAATTGGCCACATCTGTACCCAAATTCAACAAAAACCATTCTATCTTCTCATCAAAAACAGGGGAAAGAATCCAAATCTGAAAAGAAAAAGATCAAAACGGTTTTAATTACAATGGAAAAAACTCAATAAAATTATCTGAGGGGGACTTGAATGGAACCAAAAAAGAGCAGCTCTCTACTTCCATTGATGATCAATAACCGGCCGTCGTAAGTGACGCCCTTCCCTTGCCGGTCATGGGAGACCACTGAGACAACCAAATGTCGGAAGGAGAAGCGCTCGCCTGTCTCAACATCTGGGAGAAGCGCTCGTCTGTCTCGACATCTGCATTGTGATGTCTCGACAACCAACGATGGCAACCACGAAAGGGGTGTTGAAGATAAATGGTATTTATGGCTTTTGAACAAAAATGTGGGTTAGGGTTTAGGAACAGTTATTTGGGGCTTCTACTACCTTTTCAAAGGAGGAACACAAGAGCTATTCTAAAGAATCCATGACGGACAATTATAAGATATCATATAGCAGTAATATATGTATGAATGCATGTGCATCCATGTATGAATGTATGAATGTATGAATCCATGTGCATGTACAATGTTTATCTTTTAGATTCATAATATATACCCAAGAATCTATATTGCAAAGCCGCTCGAGTCACCTCTATTTCTGCAAAAAAAGAGATACAAACTTAAAATAAATTTATATAACACATAAAAACTAAAAATACTTTATATATCAGTCCTCTTTGGAATTTCTATCCTTCATTTGCATCCAATTCTGAGTGGCCGAGTGACCGCCAGAGTCACCCCCATTTCTGCAAGAAAGTATGTTCTCAATACATATGTAAGAGATACAAAATCAAAATAAATATATAATATAAATAAAAACTTCAAATACAGAACTACCAGCCTTACCATGTAAAAGCTTTGAAGAACTTAAATAGCCTCTTTGAAAATTGTATCCTTTGTTTGCATCCAATTCTGGGTGGGTGGGCGACCCGGCTTTATGAACTTCTCTATCTGTGCATTCAGATTTTACAATACTTGAAAGCCAATTGAGAAAATATACCTGTAATTTGCATTCCGAAGCCAATGTCGACGTATTTCTCTCTTATCACCATCATATCCTGTGAGTCATCCTCATTTCTAGAAAAATATATGCACTCAATATGTGTGTGTGTATATACATATATATACACGTGTATATATATATATATATGTATTTATTTATTATACATATATAATATAATTTAATTTAATACAATATATATATATATACACACACAAAAAATTAACCCAATTTACTTCGGCTGGGAAAACAATTGGAATCTGCAAAGTAAAAATAGATAAAGCATATGTTCTCTTAACCATGAAAATAATAAACAACTATGAACGACATATGAAATAGACTTTCTTAATATATGTATGTATAATACGTATGTATGTATGTATGTATAATACATATGTATGTATGTATGTATGTATGTATGCATGCATGCATATGCATGTTTTATTTTTAATACATAATATACCACCAGTAATCTGTATTGGGGAGCCAAAGCTGACATTGAACTCTTATATATCTCATTTGAGTCACTCCCATTATGAGGCTTAAAGTCCCTGGGATTGGAGCAGGCAGCAACAGAAGATTCACTAAACTGAAAACCAAAAATTTAATTTCTCATTGTGTCTGAGCAACATGACTCACATAACTAATATATAGAAGCAAATAGTGACAAACAAAATAACAAACATACCTGGCCTTGTACAGGCTTATGAATATTTGAAAAGACGTACGTTTGGATCACATTCAACCCTCCTTGTTTAGCTTTTTTTCAAGATAACTAGGCACGTGTACATAAATTCATGAAAAACCATTCTTACTTCTCATCAAAAACAGGGGAAAGAATCCAAATCTGAAAAGAAAAAGATCAAAACGGTTGTAATTAATATGGAAAAAACTCAACTAAATTACCTCAGGGGGACTTTGAATGGAACCAGAGAAGAGAAGCTCTCTCTTTCCATTGATGATCAAGGACCGACTGTCGTAAATGACGCCCTTCTCTTGCCGGTTATGGGAAACTGTCGAGACAACGAAACGTCGGAAGGAGAAGCGCTCGTCTATCAAGACATCTGCACTATGATGTCTCGACGACCGACGACGGCAACCACGAACGGAGTGTTGAAGATTAATGGTTTTTATGGCTTTCTAACAAAAAATATGGGTTAGGATGTGGGAACAACTATTTGGGGCTTCTTCCTTTTCAAAGGAGGAGGAACACAAGTGCTATTCTGAAAAACCCATGGCGGAAAATTATAAGATATCATATAGCAATAATATATATATATATATATATATATGAATGTATGTATGTATTAATGCATTTGCATGCAAGTATGAATGTATGCATGCATGCATGCAAGTATGAATGTATGCATGCATGCATGCATGTATGTATGTATGAATGCATGTTCAGTGTTTATCTTTTAGATTCATAATATACCCAATAATCAGTTTTGCAGAGCCGCTAGAGTCACCTCCAGTTCTGCAAGAAAGTATGCACTCGATACATATATAATATACATAAAAACTTAAAATAAATTTATAATATACATTAAAACTTAAAATACAGAACTGGCAATCCTTACCATGTAAAACCTTTGAACAACTGCAATAGCCTCTTTGGAATTTGTATCCTTCGTTTGTATCCAATTTTGGGTGGGCGGGCGACTCGGCTTTGGGAACTTCTCTATCTACGCATTCAGATTTTTGCAATACCTTTAAAGCCAATTGAGAAAGTATACCTGTAATTTGCATTCTGGAGCCAGTGTCAAAGTATATCTAGTTTATCACTACCATATCCTGTGAGTCACCCCGATTTCTACAAAAAAAAAAAAATTCACTCAATATATATATATATATATATATTTATATACATATATACACAAAAGATTAAGCCAATTCACTTCGGCTGGAAAAATAATGGGAATATGCACCATAAAAATAGATTAAAGCATATGTTCTCTTTACAATGAAATTATAAACAACTATGAACAACTTATTAAATAGACTTTCTTAATATATGTATGTATGTATGTGTGAATGTAAGAATGTATATATGTATAATTGTATACATTTATGCATATATGTATGAATGTTTGTACGCATATATATCTTTAACTTTTAATCCATAATATACCACCTGTAATCTGTATTGGGGAGCCAGAGCAAACATAGATCATTTATATATATCGTGTGAGTCACTCCGATTATGAGGCTTGAAGTCCTTGGGATTGGAGCACGCAGCAGCAGAAGATTAAATAAACTGAAAACCAAGAATTTAATTTCTCATTGTGTCTAAGCAACATGAGGACTCATATAACTAACATATAGAAGCAAATAGAGACAAACAAAATAACTAAAGGCTCATGAATGTTCCAAAAGACGTACGTTTGGATCACATTCAACCCTCATTGTTTAGCTTTTTTTTCAAGATAACTGGTCATATCTGTACACAAATTCAACAAAAACCATTCTTTCTTCTCATCAAAAACGGAGGATAGAATCCAATCCGAAAAGAAAAAGATCAAAACAGTTATAATTAATAAGGAAAAAACTCCATTAAATTACCTTAGGGGGATTTTGAATGAAACCAGAGAAGAGCAGTTCTCTGTTTCCATTGATGCTCATGGGAGAACGCCGAGACAACCAATCGTCGGACGGAGAAGTGCTCGTCTGTCTAGACATCTGCATTGTGATGTCCCAACGACCAACGACGGCAACTACGAAAGGAGTGCTGAAGATTAATGTTATTTATGGCTTTTTAACAAAAATGTGGGTTAGGGTTTTGGAACAGCTATTTTGAGTTGTTCTGAAGAATCCATAGCGGACAACTATAATATATCATATAGCAGTAATATATGTATTAATGTATGTATGTATATATGTATGTAGGAATGCATGCGCAAGCATGTATGAATGTATGTATGTATGTATGTATGTATGAATGCATGTGCATGTGCATGTGCAATGTTTATCTTTTAGATCCATAATATACCCAGAAATCTGTATTACAAAGCTACTAGAGTCACCTTCATTTCTGCCAGAAAAGAGATACAAACTTAAAATAAGTTTATATAATACATAAAAACATAAAATACTCTATACCAGTGCTCTTCGTAATTTGTATCATTCGTTTGCATCCAATTCTGAATGTGTGAGCCACCACCAAAGTCACCTCCATTTCTGCAAGAAAGTATACACTCAATACATATATAAGAGATACAAACTTAAAATAAATATATAATATACATAAAAACTTAAAAAACAGAACTATCAGTCCATACCATGTAAAACCTTTGAAGAACTTCAATTGCCTCTTTCGAATATGTATCCTTCATTTGCATCCAATTCTGGGTGGGCGGGCGACCCGGCTTTAGGAACAGCTCTATCTAGGCATTCAAATTTTTGCAAAACTTTACAGAAAAATGAGAAAATATACCTGTAATTTGCATTCTAGAGCCAGTGTCGACGTATATCTCTCTTATCACTACCATATCCTGAGTCACCCTCATTTCTGCAAAAAAAATATTTACTCAATATATATAATATATATATATATATATATAGTATACATATATAATATAACATAACATAACATAATATAATATAATATAAAAATAAAATAATATAATATATATATATATATATACATATGTCCACAAAACATTAAGGCAATTGACTTCGGCTGGGAAAACAATTGGAAGCTGCACAGTAAAAATAAATTAAAGCATATGTTTTCTAAACTATGAAAATAATAAACAACTATGAACAACTTATGAAATAGACTTTCTTAATACATGTATGTATGTATATATGAATGTATGTATGTATGCCTATGTATGTTTAACATTTAATCCATAATACACCACCAATAATCTGTATTGGGGAGCCAGAGCTGACATAGATCTCTTATATATCTCGTGTGAGTCACTCCCATATGAGGCTTAAAGTCCTTGGCATGGAGAAAGCAGTAACAAAAGATTCACTAAACTGAAAACCAAGAATTTAATTTCTCATTGTTTCTGAACAACATGAGGACTTATATAACTAACATATAGAAGTAAATAGTGACAGACAAAATAACTAACATACTTGGTCTTGTACAGGCTCATGAATGTTCCGAAAGACAAACGTTTGGACCACATTCAGCCCTCCTAGTTTGCCTTTTTTCAACATAGCTGGCGACATCTGTACACAAATTCAACAAAAACCATTCTTTCTTCTCATCAAAAACAGAGGAAATAATCAAAATCCGAAGAAAAAAAATTATTAACGGTTGTAATTGATATGAAAAAAAAACTCGATTAAATTACCTCAGGGCAGCTTTTTATTTCCATTGATGATCAAGGACCGGCCGCCGTAAGTGTTGCCCTTCTCTCGTGGGTCATGGGAGACCGCCGAGATAACCAAGCGTCAAAATGAGAAGCACTCGTCTATCTCGACATCTACTTTGTGATATCTCGACGACCGACGACGGCAACCACAAAAGGAGTGTTGAGGATTAATGGTATTTATGGCTTTTTAACAAAAATGTGGGTTCAGGTTTGGGAATTACTATTTGGGGCTTCTTCCTTTTTAAAGGAGGAATCCAAGAGCTGTTCTGAAGAATCAATGACGGAGAATTATAAGATATCATATAGCAGTAATATATGTATGAATGTATGTATTTGTGTATGAATGCATGAGCATGCATGTATGATTGTATGAATGCATGTATGAATGTATGTATGTATGAATGCATGTGCATGTGCAATGTTTTTCTTTTAGAGTCAAAATATACCGAGTAATCTGTATTGCAGAGCCGCGAGTCACCTCCATTTCTGCAAGAAAAGAGATACAAACTTAAAGTAAATTTATATAATACATAAATACTTAAAATACTCTATACCAAAACTCTTTCGAATTTGTATATATCCTTTGTTTGCATCCAATTCTGAGAGGGCGAGCCACCGCCAGAGTCACCTCCATTTTTGCAAGAAAATATGCACTCAATACATATATAAAAGACACAAACTAAAAATAAATATATAATATACCAAAGATATAGAAACTTTTTATTACATGCCAATTGATCCTTGGTGACAGAAATAGAGAAGCAAATTTGCCTAATTCAAATAGAGAATACTAATCCGGATTAAAAAAGAAGCAATCCGCAGGACAACATCCACCCATAAATGGAGTCAAAGAACAAGAACCCATATCAAAAGAACATAGAGGTTATAGTTCCAAATCCCAAATCAAAAAGATTGATCTCAACTCTGAACTGTACATCCAAATCAAAGAGAGAGAGAGAGAGAGAGAGAGAGAGAGAGAGATTTACCTGACCCTTCCCTCCTTGAGAACACCAAAGAAAGCAAAAAATTTCAGTACGTCAGTTAAATATCCAAAGAAAAGAGAAATTAATCTGAAAGAACCAAGAATGCATTTAATATGAAATCAAACAAAATTCAAATAAGCAACCCTAATACAGAAAACCTGTAAATCCAATAGGATTCAAAAGAAGAGAATTCCCAGAGAGAGAGAGACATCAAACACAAAATAAAATAGGAATCTAAAAAAGAGAACAAACAAAAGAGAGGGAGTAAAACGAAATATTCGATAAGCAATTTGAGAGATAGAGAGAGAGAGAGCAGAAAACACATTACATAGTCAATCAACTAAACCAAGCGAGAAAAAGGGATCAAGATTAAATTACACAGTATTTTATGGTTCATATGAAGATTTACAGAAGAAAAAGGATCTAAACAGATTTGTTGCAATGTGAAATATACAGGTAGAAATAAAACTCCAAAGTAAACTTTAAGATCAATTGATAACATCATGAAAAGAAGACAAAGGTCCAAGAAGAATAATCTGATGTGATACAAAGAGGTAGTGGGGAATTTAAAGAATCAAGATTCAACGTTAAATGAAGTCGGCAGGACCTAAGGATTATTCTACCAATGCACCATCTGGAATGGACGACACTAATTCAAGTACAGCTGCATGATATGCGAAGGCATACCTGCAAAAAAAATTTTACTGCTTTTAAAGTATCTCAGGCTAACAGGGAAGATCTAGTTTTGAAGACAGGCTCGGCCAAGGTGCGTGGGGAGGCGAGCCTTCTAGTGTTAATTACGGATTTTCTTCATCTCTGGGAACTGATTGATAATCTTGTACAGATTTCATTTGATTGCTTGACATAAATGTTGGCATTATATTCTGTCTTTTGCCTGTACTTAACAGTTGTGAAGGAAGTATTCTTGTTTAATTTAGCTTTCTGTAGATGTTGAACACTGCCAAGTCCAGTTATATGTTCTTTTTAGGTTTATCTTTATCTTCTAAATATCAAATAAGATTTGGCTGTGAGTGAGGGTGTTTTTGGGGTGCTGTTTTGTTTGCTGTTTTGCGTGTGTGTGTGTGTGTGTGTGTGCAGTGTGGGTTTATTCTGCTGTCAGTATCTTCTCACTGATAATTTGCTATGCTGCGGGGATTTTTTGGGTTGCCTTATTACCTAGGCTACTCTACTGCTGGGTTGTTGTGCAATTGGAGCTGTTGTGTGTGGTCTCTGGGTTCTTTCACTGATGAACACTGTGCTGCTGGTTAGGTAGTTTTCTGTTATGGTGTGGTGGTGGTGTTGCTGGGTTCTTTCACTCATAAGACATGCTTACCTAAATTTAAGTATCTTAAAGGAAGGGCACTCTTCTCTTTGCTACAATTGGGAGCATTTGTGATTATTTAATCCCTTTATCATATTAGGGGTGGCTGTATTAACAGGTTAAGTGGAGCTTTTTTCATGACTAAACATTACTCATTCCTTACATATCAAAGCAAAATATGATCCAGATTTCACTTGACACATCAACTGTATAGACTCAGTTGTGTGCAATAGCTTAGTTTCTTGTCTTCTAAACATCATTTGCTGTTATGCAAATGTATGTGTGTATATATAGAAAGAAAGAAAGAAAGAAAACGATTAAGAAGTTTTTCCTCTTTGGTCCATTCCTCACACATGTATGTGTGCACATAAAAAAATAAAGGAAAGGAATCACTTTTATTAAAAAAAAAAAAGTAAGAAAAACAAACCATAAGAACTTACAGGGGGACTGTTTGAAAGATTTACACCATCTAGTTTCATATTGTCTTCTCTAAATCTGAATCTAACTTCGAGCTGAAATACAAATTATCTAATTACAAATAATAATTACTTTGAGAAGAATTAGTTAGTTATAGAAATTAGCAAATTGAATGTTTTGTACAACCGTTTGCTTTAACAACCCAGGATTGCAAAAATTAAAATTGAAGTTTTCATAACATTATTTTGATTTGATTCTGCAACTTCCATGCAGGTTGTTACCAAGAGATTGAGACCTTTGACAGAGGACATGTCATTGGTCCTAAACGTCACTCTCTAATAAGTTTCTATACATCTATTGAAGGTAGTAAACGATCCAGATCACGTACCTCGATGTACATGAACCCGAATCTACAGTGGAAGCTCTCTATCGAACCGGATAACGTCCCACGTCGGAGTATGTGATTACTAGAATCACATACAATGAATCCACACTCAATCGACTTAGGGCTTTGTATGGAACCCCAATAACAAATCCAGATCTCTGTAGGAAGAAGGGATGAAGAGAAGAGAGAATTCTCTAGGGGTGGACTCCCAAAAACGTGAATAGTAATCTTTGGATAGGGAGGAGGAGTCTTCTACTTATAGAAGACTCAACTCAACTCCACCTAGGACTCTATCTCCTAATCTCATTAGGAGAGAGTTATCCACATCCACACTTCTAATCAAATATGGGCGCCCCATTACGTAGGGGCCCCGGGTTGGCCCAAACATGTTCGGCCAACCAGGTCGACCCATCTCTAAAATCCAACATATATACTTGTAATAATCCCTTGAATTATATCAACTTCTCTAGGATATACGAAAATTGATGTGTTATTGTAGAAATCGAATTCAATAATCCCTCTCTTTACCTGACATGAAAACTTGAAAAATGCATAGAGTAAATCCAACCAAAAAAAAAAAACTTGAAAAGCACGCCCATCAATCTAGAAAAGCTTACAAAAACCAATAAAAGGAAAAGGCAAAAATTGAATAAGATTATCAATTGAACATGCTTGAATATAATAGGAAAAAAAAATAAAGTACTAAGGATTTGCCTGAGCCTTCCTCGCACCAATCACGTAGAGTAAATCCAACCAACAAAAAAAAAAAAAAAAAAGATAAACATAACACAGGGATTACGGCAGAGTTAGAACCAAAGAAGATCAAAAGATAAAGAACCAAGAATTGCGCACCCCTTTTTTTTACCTAATTTCTCAGAAGAAGTGAAGTAGCGAGCAGCAAACTTCCGAGAGAGAACGATTCAAAAAGAACCAAGATCTGTGCACCCTTTTTTTATTTCTAAAAACTTGTTATTCGTAGCTCAGACCTCTTCTCCCGCGCACGGCGCACCCTTCTTTTTTTCGAAAAATTGCTATTCGTTAGGCCTTCTGAGTTAAGAAAGTGAGAGAGAAATAAAATAGAAAGATTGTGTGAGATGAAGTTGGGAAAGAGTCCATTTTGGAAAATGAGAAAAGAGAATATACGATTCTAAATGGAAAAAATAGAAAGATTGTGTGAGAAAAAGTTGGGAAAGTGTCTATTTTGGAAAATGGAAAAAGAGAGAGATACTTAATGGAAGAAAAAGAGCTGAGATATTGAGGTTAAAATGGTATCTTAATGGGACCCATAAATAGAGATTAAGTAATTTATTTTTATTTTTTTAATTAAAAAATTTTAAGTAAAAACTGATTGGTTAGAGAATGTTCTTTTTCTTTTTTTTGTATTTTTAAATTCAAAATTCTAAGAATTGAGTATTTGGGGAGGGAAGCCTTGAGAGGCCTCCTCCCTGCCCCGTATGTTTGTTAAATATTATAAAGATATATATATATCCAAAACATGTGAATCAATTAAAGGGTAGAAACCAACAAAAGAAAAAATTATTCATGAGCATTCTCTTTGTCAGATATAAATCAGGGGGTATACCAGGAATCACAATTTGGTAGGAAAATTTATGAATCCAGTCTTAAGTGGGGATGCTACATAGAAGCCATTTCTTTCCTCGATATTGGATCAACTTTCAAGCCCTATCAAAACCAATCAAACCCTAAATTTGTAAGTCTAATGCAATGTCATGCATCATTCGGTCTGATCTTAGGTGTCTCTTTTCCCGCAACCAAGGATTGAAATTCAAGTTAGGATGACTCCAAACCGATTAACAATTTGCTGCTAACAGATATGTTACTGTTCCTTTCAAAAAGTTAGTAGGAGAATCTATTCCTGAAATTGATCAAAGCTGAGAGTAGATAGCCACAACATTCCTGCCTGAAGGCTGCTTTCCCTGTAGAAGTATGACCAGGTTTGGTTCTCTGCTTTGCAAGGTTGTGGGAGGTTCTATGTTAATGAGGAGAGGAAGAGGTGATGGAAATGTGGAGAGAAGTTTCCTAATGAGGAGAGGAAGAGACGAAGGGAAATTAATTTGGGAGAAAAGTTTCATTAATGAGGAGAGGAAGAGATGTTTCTGGGTTATGCCAACCAAAACCCATTAAAAATTGAGCATGTTTAGTGATTATGGTTCAAAATGTCAACTTTAGTTCTGATGTTAGATCCCCCCGCAGAACTTTAAGTTTCTAGTGAGGTACATTTAAGTGTATTCAAATTTAATGGATCCATTTTCATGACACCACCATTTACATCACATATAAAACAAACTACAAGGAAAATACCATAGAGATACACAAATAAGAGAGATAAGAGTAAAAAATCTACATCTAAAATTAAGAAAAATGGAAACCAAGTAGTATATTAGTAAAGCATTATTAGATCTAGACTTGATTTTCTTGCAAAAAAAAAAATTGTTCCTGCATTTTCAAGGAGAAAGATCACCCTATTATAACATATCATGCATACTTTCACCCCCAGATAATGTAATCGTCATGAGATCTTCGCATTTCAATGAACTGCTCCATGTGTTGTTATTCTTTTGATGATTATAGTGAAATACAGAAGTAATTTAAACAACTATGGAAGTATGCTTGAAACCCAACTCCTTGCAATTATGAAAAAGAGGTCAAAGAGATCAAGATACTCCTAAAAGTAGCCAAGTAACTTTTAAGTATATATATTGCCATCGAGAATGTCCAGAAAATATATAAAGATTGAATTTAAAATTAAGAAAATTTTCTAAACACAGTAACAATGCTCTTGACATGATAATATCATTAAAATAAGTTAAAGGGACATAGTGCGGGTGCGGCTTAAAAATTGTTGAAAACAAGACGGTGGAAAAATAAGAGAAGTTTTCCATAAGAAATAACCAGTTCTAAGGTCTGTGGATCATGTATCATGTATCCCCACCAAAAAAAAGTGTATAAAACTTGTACTAACAAAGTCAATGCAACAAGGTCGATGCAAGTCACACAACCAGGAACACAATGAATCTTTGAATGTTTTAAAAAAATTCAGTAGAGGTTCTAGTATCTTTAACGACGTTAAAGATCACAAAACTTATAACCCATTAAAAGAAAAAGACGTAAAAATTTCTACTAACAGATAAAATAGACTAATTATAGATATATAGATTAAGAGAGGAACTTCACACCAACAACAATAAAATATAACCACAGCTGTAATAAGAACCAGAGCAATCAGATGTGAGTTCTTTGATCTCAGTGTTTCAACACAACATTCTCACAATAAATGAAAAGGCTGCAAAGCTAAATCTGAGAAATCATAGTCTGAACTCTTGTTGATTCATGATCCATATGCCAACCGTTCTCAACCCGTATACCACATCGTTGCCATAAAATTGCACACCCTTGTGATAGGTAGGGGGATTACAGAACCAATGACAACAACTGAGAATAAGGAACTAAGCCGATGATTGTCAACCCGAAGAAAATCTTTTGTAGAAAAGAGTGGGGGAAGAGAGTATATATCTTGATATTTGAGAGTCTATTGATTGTAGTCGTAAGCCATATAAGACTTGTTGCCGTAATTTGTTAAGAAAGAAAGAGGGTGTTAGCAAAAGGTTGTGGGAGAAACAAATCAAGATTTGCTCCATATTGAAGAGTGGAGATGACAGTGCAATGTTAAAATGTATGGTGTGATTAAATGACATTGTTGACCTTATAATATTTGTATGCAGTGACGCCCATAATTGAATATTTAGATACACAATGAGCATACTAGCATGGATATATTAAGGCATAAAAGAAACCTTTTGCAATTAAGGTTCAATGTCATCTATCTAAGAATGCTAAACATTCTGTGTGGAACGTGAAGCATCTTTTTCAGACATGAAATGAATGCATCATGAATCCATCAGACTGACTCAATTTTGATCTTCTTGTTTTTTTTAAAAGCTCTTAAATGTGAACGGAAACCTCAAAACAGCAGCTCCAGTTCGTCGAATTCATCATCATTTTGCTCAGTTTGTTGATCCGATCAACCTTGATGAATGAAGTCTTCACGTGGTTTGATCCTAGGATCTATTTGTTGAGGAGAATTCAATTTTTCAAAAATCCCCTCTCTTCTTTAACACTCCAACGGATCTTAAGAAGAGAGAGATTTTTGAAAAATTGAATTCTCCTCAACAAATAGATCCCAGGCTTTTACACCCAGGACTATTTCGCAGGGTTGGCAACTAGTCGAGCTTTCACACTATCAAAACAGGTTTTTGTGTGCCCAAGCCAAGCCTGGCCCGACAATCGGACTCAAATGTATAGACCCAGTCCTCTAAGCCTGAACCCGAGCATGGTCCAAAAAAATATTTTTTAATTGAAAATTATAAAAATATAATTTTAAATGATGTTTTATGGTATTTTTATAAAGAAAAATGTTTTCAAGTATATAATATATATACTACATAAATAAAATTATATCTTTTTAAAAAAAAATTATCTTATAAATATAAATTCACACATTCAAAAGTAAAATATATGTATAGAGATCTATATATCTATATAATATATACTAAAACTAAGGTATGATTGTAACTTTTTCCTCTCAATTTAATTATTTAATTTTCTCTTTTTAGAATGCTTTATTTCTTTTACGGCTTGGAAAATTGCATTTTTTTGGATTTCTAAATTGTAATTGTTCTTAGGTTTCTGCAAAACAGAGTGCAAGAAACAAGCCACGAACATCCACAAGTGCAGTTGGGTTTCTAAACTGTAATTGTTCATTGTTTGCTACGTTTCATTTAGGTTTTTTCAATTTTTTTCTGAATATTATTAATTGGTTCTATTCCTAATACTTAAACTTCTTATATCTAACAATTTTCAGACACAACACTACTTTGCAAAATTGTTATCTTTGTTTTTGCATTCACCTCAATGTTCATCATTTCGCACTTCTTGGTGGAGTTCAATCCAAAAGGTTAGTTTGGAGCTCAAACTATCACTATAATCTTCTTGCATAATTCAAAAGAAGGAAACTGTATCTAAAATTATATGATTTTATCTGTAGTGGGGAGTTCATCATACCAACTTGGATTTCAAAACTCAATTTGAAAGAATTGTA
>JAUPMG010254567.1:0-21424 GCA_031762675.1 Pachysandra terminalis | reverse complement strand
TAACAGCGACGGCGGAGGACATTCCGTTATTTGGATTGCGAAAGAAGCTGAAGAAGATTGAGGAGGAAGGGGTGGAAATTTTAGAGGAGGGAATTGAAACGGCAGAGAAAGGCATTGAAAAAGCGGAGGAAGAGATTGAGACGGTGGAGAGAGAGATTGAAACGACCGTGAGCTTTGGAGGCTTGGCTCAGGCAGGGGCGGTGGTCGGAGCTGAGGTCTTAGGGATTTTAGTTGCCACATCTCTTATAAACGGAATCTTAGGCCCACAAGGTCAGAAATCTTAAATGGCTAGCTGTTTTATCCGTGCACAACACGTGCATAGTATTTTATTTATTATATTATTATTATATGGTAGTTAATGGATGGTGGTTAATGGATCATTGAACTTTACTTCCTAAGAATTGTTAGCATATATAAATTGTGTATTCTTAATTTGGAATTGAGGAAATTATATTAAGGAAGTCATCATAAAATTCTTCAATCTTTTGATTCAAATTTCGAAGATTTGGAATTGATGTTAAAAATTATAATTATAATTTTATTTTATTGAAAATTGAAATTGAGTAGAATTGAGATTTTCATGCTTGAATGTCAAAAAATAATTGAAATTTGGATTTTTTTTTTCCCTTACGACGAATGGGGATAATGAATATGAAAAATGAGAATGGTATAAAAAATTATTTTTATTATTTTTTTTGATTGATTTATTTATTTTTTATTATTGTGTTAAAGAAAGAGATGGTATATCCGATCCAACCCATTGTCACATTTATTTGAAATCCACGGGGTAAAGAATTGCAATTAACAGCCTCCCCTCAGTGAATTCAACTGTTTCAAAAATAGTCTACAAATGAATTCTATGGAATTCATGTAGAATTCGAATTTCAATTTTTAATGCACTCCTAAACGAAAAAATTAGAATTGGAGGCCACAATTCCAATTCCAGTCCCAATTTCACCTTCAATTCCACGAACCAATCGGGTCCTATGGGAAATTATGGTAACAAAATATTAGGCAAATAAAGGCTATAACTATCAAATTAATCATTAAAAACAGTAAATAACAGTTAAGATAACTCACTGTTAAGATGAAAATTTCATCAATTTGAATCTAAGAAGATGGCCTACTTACAATTTTTTTTTCTTTTTTTGATAGTCAGGGTATACGGAACCACAATTAATCCCTGGACCCCTTTTTCTTTTTTTGATAACCGGGATATCCGGACACCATAACTAATCCCTGGAACCCTAAAATTAACGATCAGGTAAGTCTCCAGAGAACCCAAATTCATGATCCATAAAGTAGGAATCTTGTTCCAGTTTCTAGAACTTGCATGTTTGTTTAGAGTAAGAAGCATTTATCCCCAACCAGCCTAACCTGTGTAAGTTCAAGAATTAAAAACTCATGTGTATAATTGTAACCCCTTTGTCTCTATATTAAACTGCATGGATTGGATTGCTGTTACTCTTGCCCAAATTTGAACTGCTAACAGTAGTGCTTGCTTGAAATAGCTTATGGCCTTAATGGTATTTCTATCAATTTCAATGAGAGTGGTGAAGGTTCTATACTACCACCGATAGCAAGGTAGTACCGGCCGGTTCAGATCCGGTATAAAAAACTAAAAAAAATTAAAAAAATTTCAGACTGGCGCCAGACCGACAGGAACAGCTAGTCCATATCCAACGATACATTCCTTTGTATTGCGGATTAGAACCTGACTGCTATGGTCCAGTCTGGACTGACCGGTATCCTACGATCCGTGAAACCATGACCGATAGTCTCTCTTAGGCTGAGCGGAGACAGACGCTTAAGTTCATCTACATTGGCAGGATCCTTAGGATAGATGGGAATTGGCTTTCGAACCTCATTCTGAGAAGTCTCCACCACTTCCTTTTCCTCTACTTCAAATCTCAAATTTGACCAAAGAAAGGTTATCAGGGAAAAAGATAATTGATCCTACAAAATTCGAATTTTTCAAGATTGTACTCCTTGAAAAACATTTTACACTAAGAATTCGATTTTAGGTCGACGATGGACTTGGGATTAAAATGGGACCAGTGAGATCTATCAAGGATATTTTGATAACTTTACATGAATTTTGGGGATTGCAAACAACATTGGCTTAAAAACTAAGGATGAGAATTTGGAGGTGATTGGGAGATGCAAAAGAGGTGTCCACATCCAATACCGACCCGATAGAGTTAGGAACGGATTTGGCGTATTATGGGGATTCCTTTGGTGCGAGTTGGGGTTTGTCAAAACCCGCTCCTAACCTGCCCCATTGTCATCCTTGTTAAACGGTTTAGGAAAGTTGTAGAGCATATCCTTTGAAACGTGGAAGCTAGAACATCAATCGAAGCATGCGTGGTTACAAAACATGCATCCAACTAGTTATCAACTGACCGTCCATAAGTTTGCACATGAGTCTGTGCTGGCCACCTGATTGTTTGGCGTGCATTTACGCACGCTTCAGTTGATGTTCTAGCTTCCAAGTTTCAGATGATATGCTCCTGAAAAAGTATAGCTAATCGCATTAAATTAGGTTCAAAAATAGCAGATTTTAATTGAGCACAAACAAGTTAATACCTCATGCTAACCTTACCTGAACCCCAAGAACCCGACCCATTGTTAGATTTTTTTTTTTTTTATAAGCGGGGTGTTCGGACCAGCTTGCGCGCTCCACGACTAATCCCTGGGGCCCTAAAGTTAACGATTGGGTAAACCTCTAGTGACCCCGAGTAAAATGGCTCCTCGCAGAATCGAACCCCAAACATGATGCTTCATGAGGCACTAGCTGCAAGTGACAATTGGGATAACCCATTGCTAGATCTATTACTAGATACATTTGTCAAGTGGTACAGATTCTTAGTTTTCTTTGAACGGCACACTTTCATTTAACCTTTAGGACTCTACGTCGGGCAGGTTGGGTAGATCTTATGTCAATTCAGGTTTAACCCTACTCAAACACCTTGAGCCAGAACCCAACCCAAAGTAATTAAATGTATTATGCACTATCTTAATTTAAATATATTAAATAATAAAATATAACTTATTTTAAATTATACTACCGGATGGCATGTGTAGGACTCCACGTTGATAAATATTTGAAACGTGTTAATCGTTTTGTCTTTGCCACATCATATTTCTTTATAATTGAAATGAGGTGAGAACAATTATTTTGAAAACTTAACCGTTGCCTCCTAAAATAAACCAAAAGATAGTATTATCCTTAATTATATTAAATACTTTATCATACTAAACGTCACTTGTAAAAAATTTAAAAAAACTTTAGCAATATGCCCTTTCTCTTTATAGTATAGATTGTATTACTAGTTGTATACTAGAAAATCTTTGAAAAATATAAGATATTAAATATTGTTAGTTATTTTATGCTATGAACTAAGTCGGTTCAAATATATATATATATATTAGAGATGATTAGCTTACAAATTACTAAGTCTTACAAATTACTAATATGAGTTTCGACTTAATCTATTAGATACTCATTTCTCTATACTTAAGAAGAAAAAGTAGTTATCAAAAAAAAAAAAAAAACAGAAGAAGAAAAAGTAAGAATAAAACGAACTCAAATACTTAGGTGTCGTTTGTCTCCCATTCTGGATAAGGAACTCATTCTAGGAACTCATTCCAGGAACTCATTTTGAAGGTTTTTTGATTGTGTTTGGTTAGCATGTTACAAAATGAGTTCTAACATAAATAAATGTTCGAGAAACATTTACTGGAATGAGTTTTGCACACCTATATTCTTTCAAAGGTAGTGGTGGTGCGGGTGGTGATGTTGGGGTGGTTGTGGTAGGGTGGTAGTGGTGGTGTGGGGTAGTGTTGGTGGTCGTTGTGGTTGGGTGGAGGTAGTGGGATGGTGGTGGTTGTAGTGGGGTGGTGGTGATGGGGGCTCGAATTTTTGTCAAAACTCATTCTAAGGCTTGGAATGAGTTCCAAGCCCTGAAATGAGTTCCGAAAATGGGAGCAAACGACACCTAAGATTTCCTCTCCTATCGTAAATTCCTAATCACGTCATACAGCGATATCCCTTTCTATGACATGTTAGATGGACCCACTTCCAGGCTGGCACTTTATTTCCCGCGTTACAACCGGGCTTCCCCAACTTCGTTGGACAACACGTGCCTCTCCCTCAAAGCTCTGCGTTCCAAGCCGAGACGGTTCAGAAGAAACAAGCTTTCTCTCTCGCTCTCTCTCTCTTTTTCTCTCTGTGCTTTTAATCTTCCGATCAGAAGTACAAAGCTTAGATTCATCATTTTTTTGGTTCTGAAAATTTCTCGAATTCTCTGAAGAGTCAGACAGCGAAGCCGTTATTAATGGCGGAATCATCGGACTTGCTGGTTTTGGACCGAGCATTCCGTTAAACCCGTTGTTTGTTCAAGTAAATGAGAACGGTCACCACATTTTTTCGTGCGTTCCCTGATCCTGAATTTTCGTTTAATTTCTGTTTGTTTCCACTTCGTTTTCTGTTTTGATGATTCTCTCTTTGCTGAGTTCGAGCTACAATTCTTGATCTAGGGTTTCGATTCTGGATTTTCTTATGACAGGTTTGGGTAGTTTTCGCGTGTGATTCTTGTTCGTAAACAATCTGGTGGTAATCATGACTGGAAATAACCAGTTGATCTCTGTTTACCCCGAAGAACTCAAGTTTCAATGTATGCAACTTTATCTCTGCTTTTATGTTCTATTTCAGTTCTTGATTTGCAGACATTTGCTTCAGTTACATGGATCTAGATGCAAATCAACGAAAAATATTGCTAGGTAGAGTGTTTGAAATGGAGTAAATCTAATTGATCACAAAGCTATTACTTAGCTCTTTGAGTTCATAAACCAGATAAAAGAATGTTAATTGGATATTTCCTTGATCTCTGTGTTGCCTGCTTGTTTAATTTAATTCTTCTGACATGGAAGTTTCTCATAAGGGGAACCATTCTTAGGTCATAGTTATTTGTTATTATGTAGTACAATTCCTACCAAGAAAAAGAATTCGCATACAACTGGGTAAAGCAGATGTGGATGAGAGTCAGCAGAATAACCTATACGAGGAATTGAATCAACAGTAGGTTTGCTAGACCTGTTATGGCTAAACATTGGAACAAGTTTGATTGTTTGGAATTATTTTTGTCATTTAATGTAGGATATAAAATAGTTTGTCCAGATTTTGTGTCAGGAGTAGAATAAAACTGTAAAATCTAAGAGATATCTGAAAATAATAGAAATGCTGAACCAGTATGTGTTCTTCTATACGCCCCTGTATTTAGTGATGGCAATTATCCTGACATGCTTGCCCAGGAAAACAGAGCCTGTTTTGATGGGCTTGCCCAAAATTGACTTTTTTTTTTTTTTTTTAATTACACTTTTGGCATCAAAAGTTTTATTGCATGCTGATGGTAAGGAAAACAGAATGAAAACAAGTAAGTGCTTTTTAGATGCGGTTAAACCTAAAATGCAACCTTGCAAATTGAGAAAGTGCTCTGACTGCATTTTGGGGTTCATCCAGAAAGGGAATCATGATTCTGACATATGGTAATTTCCTAGTTAATTGTTAGATGGTAATGGGTCTGATCCCAGCCACTCCACAATTCTTTTTATCGGTTTCTCGTCAAACTTGTTCTACAGAAGTTCCTGTGGACTCATGACAATTGGCATTATTATGAACAGTTGAGCTGGAGAAACAAAGCTTTTGCGACCTCAAAGTAGTGAATAACACTGAGCACCATGCTGCTTTTAAGGTGCTAAGTTTACATTGGACAATTACATAATATCTCTTGGTAATTGACATTTTCTACCTGTATCTGAAACCACTTGGTTTATGTTGAATCTAAATATTATGCTCTTCTTTGACTAGGTGAAAACCACTTCACCCAAGAAATACTTTGTTCGACCTAACACAGGTGTCATACAACCTTGGGACTCATGTATTATAACAGGTGCAATTCTTAGTTTGTTACAGTTTTCTAATAGAAAGTTATCTGTTGGATAGACCATATAAATGATCTTTAAATGTTCTAATGTTTCACATAGTAGAAAGGAGATAAGCCATTAGATAGTCCTCATTTACAAGATCACCATGCCTTCGTTCATATATTGGTGTAAGAGATCTACCAAGTGGCTGGGACTCATATCCAGTTCCCTTTGCTCCAGTGCTTTGTAATGGTCTGCTATTGGTTCTTATTCTCATATCTGAAACTACATTAAGATATTCTCTTTTTGTAACACTGGTTATTTTTCATGTCGATATGAAGTCACCCTCCAAGTCCAACGAGAATACCCTCCAGATATGCAATGCAAAGATAAATTTCTCCTGCAGAGTACGATAGTGCCTCCAAATACTGATGTTGATGAGATTCCTCCAGATACTGTAAGTATGTTTACTTGAATGAGAACACCATCTTTTCATTAGCTGGATGATTCCATATTTACTTTATATGTTGAAAAGGAAAATAATAAGTTTCTTTACATCCAGTTCAACAAAGATAGTGAGAAAGTGATAGAGGACTGCAAGCTTAGGGTTGTTTATACCTTTCCTGTCTTGGATCGTGGAAATTCAGAAGAAGAAGCATTGAGCTCCAAACAAAATCTCAATAACAACTCTGTGAGATCATCATTTGAAATTCGTCAGTTGGTGTAGTTAACCCTGTATTTATTTGTTTATTTGTTTATTTTCTTTTTTATGGATTTTGATAGAAATTTTCTTTTGATTTTGCTTGTATTCTGGTAGTTTGGATAATCTTTCCTAGGGCTTAACTTGTTTTCTATTAATTGAAGTTGCACAGAAGCTCAAGTTTTGATGGTATACTTTGTAAAGAAACAATCTTTTGGATTCAATAACTCAGTCTTTCCGAGTTAGTTCTTGTTGTATATGTTCTGTAAAACTTTACACAGGTTATACAACAGTCTACATTGAGTTGGACTCTTTACATGCAATTCAAAATTCAAATATAGCAATGAGATAAGTGATATCTCATTAGCTGACATGTGGAGAATTGACTTCTTCTATATCCCCCCTCAAGTGAAGCGGCTGAGGAAGGACGTGGAGCTTGTCACGCAACAAATTGTACCGACAATGACCAAGTCCCTTAGTAAATATATCTACGATTTGATCGAGAGTATAGATGAACCGAACATCCAAATCTTTCTTTGCCACTTTGTCAAGAACAAAGTTAAAGTCAATTTCAACATGCTTTGTTCGTGCATGGAAGATTAGATTGGCGGTAAGATAAGTAGCTCCTAGATTATCACACCATAAGACAGGGCAATTTTTAAGAAATATTCCAACTTCACCCATCAAGGATTGAAGCCACGTAAGTTCAGCAGCAGCATTAGCTAAGCCTTTATATTCCGACTTAGTGCTTGATCGAGCCACTGGAGGATGTTTCCTGGAATTCCAAGAAATGAGATTTCGGCCAAGAAAGATATTGTATCTACTTGTTGATCTCCTATCATCTGGGCAGCCAGCCCAATCAGCATCAGAGAAGGCTGATAATTGCATAGACGAACAACTTTGGAATAGGAGACCAAAGTTGGTGTGTTTCAAGTAGCGAAGGATCCGTTTGACAGCTGTCCAATGAACTTCAGGAGGCTGATGCATGAACTGACACACCTTGTTAACAGTAAATGAAATGTCTGGTCTAGTGAATGACAGATGCTGTAAGACCCCCACTATACTCCTATATGTGGTAGGATCTGACAGAGGAGTGCCTACATACCTTGATAGTGTCGATCCAGTGATAATTGGTGTTGTACACGGTTTTGCACCATCCATGTCAACATGTTTGAGAAGATCTGAGATGTACCTTGTTTGACATTAGAGAGCCCATTTTGAACATATTGGACTTCAACGCCAAGGAAATATTTCAAACGACCTAGATCTTTCATAGCAAATTCCTGCCCTAAGGCAAGAAGAAGTCGAGTGATAGTGGAATTATCATTTCCCGTGAGAATGATATCATCGACATATACTAATAGATAGAGTGTAGCAGTTCCTTTCCGATAGATGAATAGTGAGGTATCAATCTTAGAACTCACGAACCCAAATTCTAAAAGAAATGTACTAAGACGATGATATCAAGCTCGAGGTGGTTTCAACCCATATAATGCTTTGTTTAACTCGCAAACATGATCTGGAAATCTTGGATCAATAAACCCCGGTGGCTGCTTCATGAAGACTTCTTCGTGCAAGATCCCATGTAAGAACGCATTGCTTACATCTAGTTGTCGCATGGTCCATCCCATGGATATGGCTATTGAAAGAATCAATCGGATTGTGGATGGTTTAACACCTGGACTGAAGGTTTCTACATAGTCAGTGCCGGGTTGTTGGGTAAACCCTGTTGCAACTAGTCGAGCTTTATGACGATCAATGGTACCATCTGCACGCCTTTTTAATTTGAACACCCATTTACAATCAACAATGTTCATGGAAGGTGTAGACGGAACTAACATCCATGTTCTGTTCTTGATCAGAGCGTTGTATTCATTAGCTAACCTCCAATCGAGATCCTTCGAGGCATCGATGAAACAGGTTGGTTCTTCAACGGAGGAGATAGAAGAGATGAGTGTTAGAGGATGTCGAGTAGAGAGGAGTGCTTTGGGCTTGCGAGTGTCGTCCTTTGATCGAGTGATCATTGGATGAGCATAAGAAGTGGGAGGCATTTGTTTGGATGAGGGAGATCCGAGGTCTACGACAAGGTGAATTGGAGGGGCAGAAACGGAACTAGGAGGAGCTTGGTGATGTGGCATGTTTTGAAATGGCTGAACAGATTTGTTACCATCTTGATGAGCAATGTCCAGCTCATTAGTAGGACCCACGTGTCCAATTGATAGGGAAGAAGAGGAGGGCATTGGTGAGAGGCTTGGAGGTAAGAGTTGTGATAAACCCAACCTATTAGGTGATCTTACACGTGGAGATAAAGATGAGGAGTTTGAATTTAAAATATTAGAATTAGTTGGGATTGTGGTGGAATGCAAAAGGGTAGGAGAACGACGTGGAGATGGGGATGGGGAATTTGAGTTTAAAGTACTTCAGGTGGTTGGGATTGTGTTGGGAAGCAAGAAGGTAGGAGAAGAACGTGAAGGGAGGGAAGGAGGGTTTGAATTTGAAATTTGTGAGGTGGTTGGGATTGTGTTGGGATGCACAAAGGTAGGACACGTTGATTGATTTGGTGCACAAGAGGAATTGGGTACCGAAAATATAGGAGATGAAATCATAGTGTAAAGGATCGTCTGATCCCGGTCTGGATCGGACGATCCAACTCAGGATCGGACGGGGACGATCCCTGAGTTGAAATCCGATTTCAAAAACCCCAAAAACCTTCAACTCGGTCCGATACCGATACAACTCGGACGATTCAGACGAGTTTAAACACCATGGATGAAATCTTACGTGATTCAAATGTTGCTCGTGGAGCACTATGTTGTAGATATGAGGAATGATTTTCCTCATTTACCATAGGTGAACTCGGTACACATTGACCACTTGTATTTGACAGATGTTGATTTGCCACTTGTCGACCATGCGTGGAACCGCCCTTGTACCATAGATCATTGGTGATGTTGATCGGGACATTGATGGTAGTCAGTGAAGAGGCCGGTTTGTGAGAAGTTGTTGCCGAATTATTGATTCCTGCAAAAGGAAAATCTTGTTCGTCAAAATTGACATGGCGACAGATATAAATTCGTCCAGATGGGATGTGAAGGCATCTATAACCCCGATGAGATTGGCTATACCCCAAGAATACACACTTAACCGATCGAAACTGTAGCTTATGTCGGTTATATGGTCTCAAAAAAGGATAATATGCGCAATTGAATACATGTAACCATGTGTAGGTAGGCTTGGTGTGATAGAGACGTTCCCATGGACATTGATTGTGAGTAACGACAGATGGCAACCGATTAATTAGATGAACGACAGTGAGAAAAGCTTCATCCCAGTAATTAAGCGGAACAGACGCATGGGCTGTTAATGTAAGACCGGTTTCCACTATGTTGCTGTTTTTTCATTCAGCAGACCCATTTTGCTCATGGGTATGAGGACAGGAAATACAATGTGTAATCCCGTTAGACTTCAAGGTGAATAAAAATTTTTGATACTCACCACCCCCATCAGTGTGTAAGGCTTTAATTTTTCGTCCAAATGTATTTTCAACATTAGCCTTAAACTGAAGAAAAACATCTAATGCATTAGGTTTACTAACAAGAGGGAATATCCACGTAAATTTGCTAAAATCATCAATAAAATGGATATAATATTTGAACCCGTTTACAGACGCGATGGGAGCAGGCCCCTTTGATTGGGGTTTGACCTTTGTCGATTATACCGATTAGAGGAGCCATTATGTTGACGAGTTGCAACATTTGCAGAGGAAAGAACACCATCTGAAATTTCATCGAGTGGATTTGGCTCCAATCACATTTCTTGAGTAAGAAGAAGATCATAGAGTTCGTCCACGTCAGTGGTCTCAGATCGTGTAGTAATAGTCATGACAAAGGCTTCATATTGTGGTCCAAGATCACCTAAGATATATAGAATCATATCAGAATCCGGGATCGGTTGAGCTACAACTGCAAGTGCATCAGATAGGGTTTTGGCACGTTGAAGGTAATCTGTCATGGACATACTTCCTTTCTTCAGTGATTGCAGTCGAAGTTTTAACTGCATAACTCATGCTCTTGATTGAGAGAACATTTTCTCCAGAGCCATCCATGCTTCTCTAGCAGTGGAAAGGCCAACAACATGTGCTAGGACCCGATCAGTCAAGGGGGAGACAAGCCAACTCAAAATGAGTTGATCTTGCCGTTGCCAAGCTAGAAAAGCTGGGTCAAACTCCGAGGTGGGCGTACCATCTTTATTTTGTAGAAACTGTGCGGGACATGAAATTTTGCCAGTAACAAAGCCTTCAAGATCATGAGCACGGAGTATTGATAGAAACTGTGATTTCCAGAGGAGGTAGATTCCACGATCCAATTTAATGGAGACATAATGCTGGATATTTCCAATATTGGAAGAAAAAACAGAAACGGTAGAGGAAGAAGAGGAAGAAGCTTCAGTAGCTTTGGATTCCATTTGCAATAAAAGAGAAGAGGAAAAAAAATCCTTTAGACGTTGGTCAGATGAGCTCTGATACCATGTAAAGAAACAATCTTTTGGATTCAATAACTCAGTCTTTCCGAGTTAGTTCTTGTTGTATATATTCTGTAAAACTTTATACAGGTTATACAACAATTCACATTGAGTTGGACTCTTTACATGCAATTCAAAATTCAAATATAGCAATGAGATAAGTGATATCTCATTAGCTGACATGTGGAGAATTGATTTCTTTTATATACTTGCCTTCTTTTGATCTTTCTACCAGTTCTTTCCTTTTGAGAATTTCTCTTCAATGTATTTTCCTGAAATTGTTTTAAACTGTGACATCAATAAATGGTTATTCCTCATTGGAATGGTTGAGTTTTGACATGATTAAATATATTGAGATGCATTTCATTGTTTCACTTATGTCCTACTCCAAGTAACCAGAGCAAAGAATAGTAGATAGAGCATGAGGGTGTTGAATTTTAAAGTTTCTTAAGTGGGATTGCCTACATAATGTGTGTGTATTTATAAGTGTTATACACATAAAATAACATAATATAATTGTGTAGTTGGAACAAATAAAAGCATGACTCAAATTATAAGAGTGGAGGACATGCAATGAGACTTTCTTTTGTGGGAATAATATTTAATGTGAGATATTTATATTAAAAAAGAAAAAAGATAATTTCTTATTTAATACATAAGGTATGTGTTTTGTGAGTGTATTAATATGAGCAAGAATTTCAAAAAGTTATATTTGTGTTGGTTAGTGAAATTTGTGTTTTGTAAAGAATTTGATCTGCATTCACCTACTTATGTGCAAAGCACTAGAGTTGCACCCTTCTTAGGATGATCCAGTTATTGCGCTACTTAAATGATATGCAAGCAAACTCTATGACTCTAAGCTCTCAAAGAGATGAAGGTTCGCGGAGCAGTCCTGAATTTCTTAGTGCTTTCCTTTTCTTTCACTTGCAAAAGGTTTAATAATGGCCCTTTTCATTCTTCAATGCTAATGCACAAAACATGGGCATTGAGTTTGTGTCATTTGAAACTGGTTATGTCACAAGTCCGTGTCTGTTATCTTAATTTTAACATTAAGCATTTGTATCATCCTTTGAAAACTAAAACATTGCTGGCAATTTCCAAATTTTAACAGAAGCCCCGAGATATAACCATAATACACCTAAAATATGTCTTAGTTTTCTGTAAAATCTGGTGCCTATAATCTAGTTCTGTTGTCTCTGTTTTATTATTCTGTGATGACAGTGGATCAAACTGGACTAATGATACGGCGTTGGTTCTAATATCATCCTCAACAACAATAACAAAACAATGCTGTATCTCCACCAGTTGGGGTCAGCGACGCATATCTTAGTCTGCCTTTCCAATCTGTTAGAAACCAGAAACTTTTCTGACTCCATCCAAGTCTATTTTGGTCTACCACTAGCTATTTCTTTCTAATATGCTCATTTGATATAATTTTTTTATGGAACTGCTTATGTGTATGCGTGTGTGTATGCCCACTTGTTATTAATTTGGCTCATCATGATTCCTCAAATATTGAAGAATTTGATGTATGCAATCATGGAGTTTATTTCTTTTACTTGCGACAGTTGTTTGATTCTCACTTTTTAGTTGTTGATTTTAACGTTTAAAGTCATCATGTTGAAAGCATTGGTTTCTGTACCAATCTTTCTTTTGTTATAATTGGTTGGCAGCACCTCATGCACTTAGATTTCCCTTACTGGTTTTCACACACGGAAAGGAAATCTACACATCTAGCATGGTGAAGATGCCAACTGCTTTGAGGGACTGTCACTTGGTGACAGTAAAAGCCTCGGGCTGCCAGCATGAAAGCGTGGGTTTGGGTCTTGGTACAGCCACTTTGTGCAGAAATGCCAAAGGTTAGGTTTGTTGCCAGTCCGCCCCTCTTGTGACCTTGCTTCGGTGGGACCAATACTGCATTACAATCTATGTTCATTTAGTCATAGCATGCCAATGTGCCATTTTTTTCTTAAAGGAAGATATGTTGATGCTCTTGGTATCTTTCCGAGGATTCTCACTCTATCAGATGAAACTATAATGTAACCAAGGTTATAATTATTTGTAGATTTTGCTAAATGTTAAATGCATGCAACTTTGTACAATTTACTAGGCCAAATTTTCTACAATATGGTGTGTAAGAATTATGACTGTTTGTATTTTTGCCAACCGTCTTCTGTTGCTTTCAACTTGTTCATCACAAGCTTGTCAAGAGGTTTTCCAATGTGTGTTCTGATTTATTCTTTAATTCATTTTTTGCATCTAGGTTCATGCAGTTGAGCATCTGAAGGAGGAAAGAGATTTAATTATTCAAGAAAATCAGCAATTGCATCAGGAACTGGTGCGTCTCCCTTGATATTTTTATCCCCACTTCATTTGTTTCTGTTTTGGTCAGACAATTTGACACATAAAACATATAAAGTTACACAAAGGGAGCTGACAGCATAAAATTTGTAATTATGGATAATAGTACTATTTGGATTCCGCAACAATCCTGGTTATCTTTAAGCATAGCCTTAGAAACAAGACAAAGAAACTCAAGACTATATCAGCTTGCATGGTTTTGACTTGGACCAGATCATCTAAATTTTCTTTCAATTTTGGTGTACATAGTTAGCTCTGTAGGATGTAAAATTTTGACCTCATTTAGTAGGCTGTGACCCAATATACTGAAATGATAATCGACATGCAAGGGGATGGGATTCATCTCTTGGTGATGTTGGGAGATCTCATTTGGTGCAAATGGCATGTTTAGATGATCACGGCTATAGATTACTTAATTTCTTTTGATGACCTACAGAAGCATCACAAATGGTGTCCAGAGGAGATGATGTATTGGATGAACATGATTATCTAATATAGTTGTATATTTTAGTGCTGAAAGTATCATATGTTTGGACTCACTATGTGATTGGTTTAATCCCCTATGTAAAGGTTTTACATTCCAATGTCGATCGAGGGAAAATTTGAACCTTCAGAATTGCGCAAAAAGATTATAGAAAGAAGCTGGCAAGATGAAACCATGCCATCTATTTATAGAAAGAAGCTGGCATGATGAAAATTGAAATAGTCCCAATACAGATGCGAATATTTACTTTTTACAATGAAGTTCATTCGAAGTACCTACTCTTATGTTATATCAGTTTCCTACCTACGACTACGGCTACGGACAATGACAATCCTTTCTTTTTTGTTCTATATTTTATGCTGTTTCAGGAGAGGCTGAAGAGACGAAGAAGTCGGAAAGGAGACCCAGGCTTTTCCTTCACGTTTGCCCTTTTTGTGACAGTAATTGGTATCATGGTTGGGTTGCTCTTAAACCTTTCGTTGTCTGTTCCACCTACCGAATAACTCAAAAACGCTCTTCACAACCTCTGGAAGCAATCTTCTTGTCCACCACCGTAATTTTATTATTATTTTTCAATGGCTACGTTGAATGGGCTTGCTTTTTTATTTCATTATTTTTTATTATTATTATTATTTTTTATCTTTAATTGGCAGTTTTTCCTTTATGTATATCAATTATATTGGAAAATCATGTTTTGTCTTGATCAATGCTTACCAGAACAATGAACTGGTTTTTGAGGTTTTTTTTTAATCATGTTTTGACAGGATGGTTCTCCCAAAATGGCAGTTCCATATTTTTTTTTTTTTTTTTTTTTGTCTTTTTAGAAGCTTAGCCATATATTGTTATTCCCCCAAAGTCTCCATAGGGCCTTAATTTGGGCCCGGCCGTCCGAAGCCCGCCCAACCCAACCCTAATATGAGCCCGAACTCGTGAGTTAGTTTGGGTTTGGGTTCGGGTTGGGCTCAGTTTTGAACCCTATGTTGAGTTTGGGTTGGGTTCGGGCTAAGCTTGTATAGCCCAAAAAACCTGGCCCAGATCGACATAAACAAAGAATATATATACACACGAAAATATAAGTTTTTTCCATTCCAAAAAAATATAAATTTCTTCTTCTTCTTTTTAATTTTGTAACCTTTTTTATCATTTTAAATATGGTCCGGACCAATATATATATAACCCGGCACAGCCCGCCATATTTACAGTCCTAATCACTATGGACTTTGGGATATCAACAATGGCTCTTAATATTGTTGTTTTTTTTTTCTTCTAATTTGATCTTGCAAATCTGGTCCATAAAACATTTAATCTTGGTTGTTAGTGGTTAGGGTGTAGGTCCCACCTCCAGTTGGTGGGTCTCTGTAGGTAACCTGCTTGATCACACATCCACGATCATACAGCTACAATCGGATGTGTATATAATGAAACTGGACGTTGGAGATGGATGAGCTACATTTACAAGCATCCTCCTAATTTCCTTTTAAGATTAGATGAGGGTTACTGACTTTGATTTGATTTCTAGAAGGGATGATCTGAAAAGTAATGGATTTTATAACATCATGATTGAATTCGATTTTGATTACTAATTAGATATTTTGTTTGAATTGGAATTCAATTCAATATTCTTTTTCTTTTTCAATTGTTAAATTTCATACGTAAACCTTCGATGCATGCTGACATTTCAGTAGTGATTACTGAACTACAACCTTTGATGAAGGAAGATCTTGGTCGTAGCCATTGGATGAAGACGAATTTCTGGAAGACTTCCCTGGAGTGCAATTGATCTTCAATAGATTCAAAGAGTCCTGATGCAATAGTGATAAGAAAATGAGTGCATGATCAATGGAGGGAGCAATTCCCTTAAAAATTACTTTATTCCTAGTAATCCATATAGACCACAAGAAATTTAAAAACAGAGGAGGAAGGTTCGGGATAGAATCTGGAATCTGGTCAGCTAGAAACTTGAAGATCTCCATGAGTCTGTCCATGAAGGTGGTGTTAGAGCTCAACTCGCTAATACGACCACCTGTGAAAGCAAACCACACCCCCTTGGTAAAGGGGCATTCAAAATATAGATGCTCGGTAGTCTCATTCTTATAAAGGCACAGTGGGCAATCAGAAGTAGGGCCACTAATACGGGCCAAGACCTCACTGTTAGTGATACCCCGATGGTAACATTTCCATGCGAAGTGCTTAATCTTTTGGGCCCACGGGGTATGCCACAACCAGAGCTAGAACTTACGCACACTAATATCGCAGTCAACAGGTTCAGTCTAAAGGTTATAGACAGAGGCAATTGAAAAAGATCCATTAGCGGTCTTGGCCTAAATCTGCTTGTCCTTCATATGAGCCGGGGACAATAGGGATACAGTAATTTGGTCAACTGCATCCATGGGCCACAGTACAAGGATAGCCCGATTCTAGGTCAAAACGGATTGGTCAGTAAGGTCAACCACCATGAGTCTTAAGAAAGCAGCGAGAATTGACCAGGACCGAGATGGTCCCTAGCCAATATCAATGATTTTTATGTTCCTCCCATCCGCCACTTGCCACCCAGAGCCAGAGGACAGTTTGTCCTTAATTTTGCATATAGCTCTCCAAATGTAGGAACCAGAAGATTTGGGTTTTGCATGATAGATAGAGGAACTTCTGAAATACTTCTTCATGATATTTCCTCAAAGTGTGTCAGCTCTAGAGAGTAAATCCCATGCATTTTTTAGAAGCATGGCCTCATTAAAAGGCTCGGCAAGTTTAATATTTAGCCCGCCACATTAAATGGGTCTACAAAGTTTTTCCCATTTAATAGTATACAGACCCTACTCCTGCCCATTCTTGGACCAGAAGAAGTCTTTGGCCTCCTTGTCTATTTGTTTAAGAACAAGGATGGGTAACATGAGGCATCCCATCAAGTGTTGCGGTTGGCTAGCAAGAGATGCATTTATGAGGGTGGTACGCTCGGCTTGGGTGAGAAGCCTAGCCTTCCAACTCGAAAACTTGGTCTAAATACATCCCAAAATTTCACCAAAGTGCTTTCTGTTAGGCTTGGTAGTAATTGGGACAACAGGTATAGTGATCCTAACCCAGAATATAATAATTAAGTGATGTATTGTAATTGAATCATAGAATTGGGGTCAAAACGTGATTAATAAAGTATTTAAGATTGTATACAAAAATTTATTAAATTTAATTGGGTTGGACTTTGAGTTAGATGTGTGGAACACTAATTGATTTAGGTTATTGGGCTTGACTAAATAGTTTAATGGGCTTAATTAATGAGCTGGTATTAGGAGAAAACGTGTGGAGGCTAATTAAATAAGAATGGGGCTTAGTAATTCAAGTAATAATTTTATGGGCAAAAACTAAAAGGGCTGGACTTTCATGGGCTGGTATGGGAGGAATCGTATAGACCATAAATCAAGTTGGGATTAGAATAGAAAGTGGTCTAGAAGGTTTCTAATTAGTAAAAAGGCTAAGTTAGTAATTAGAATTTTATAAGGAGTGGGACTAGCATGAAGGAGGGAGGTTACCAATTAGAATAGAAAAAGAAATAGAAAGGGCGTGGGATTGAGATTTGAAAGAAGAGTGAAGAGTTCCTATAAGTAAGAAGGATAGGAAAGGTCGTGTAGAGCAAGAAAGAAGAAAAGATTAGTGTTTTGGTTGAGAGAAAGAAGGAGAGAGAGAGGGCTGAGGATAAGTTGGGATCAACCAGAAGAAGGAAATGGGTGAATAGGAGAAGAAGAGCGTGCTAGTAATCGTCATCGGATCAGGCTTAATGTAAGTTGTAATTCTATATAATTCTTGTGGAATTTCAGAAGTCATTGATGAGTAAAATCGTGTTTAAATATGATATCCTAATGTTGAATTGCATTAAACTCTGTTCATGTCAATATATATATATATATATATATATATGTATTTTCTATCATGTGATACGAATTTCATAGGATGCTAGATTGATTTCCAATGTATATATGTTTGATCCATGCTCAACACTGTTTATTATGATAATAATTATCAAGTTATGTTTATGTAGTGATTACTTTTTAATGTGATGCTTTATTAACCTTAAATAACTCAAAAATATAAAATAATCGTGGAATTGCTGATTTATGGCCGAACCGGCAGGCTACCGGTGAACCCAAGGGGCAACCTGCAGGCTACCGGTGGACCCAAGAGGTGTCCGGCAGGAAACTGGTGTACTGGTTAGCCTACCGGATACCCAGGAGTGTGATGGCAGCTTCTGCCTAGATTGCCGGTAGCCAACCGGCGTACCAGTTGGGTTGCCAGTGAGCCTTAATGACCCTTAGGTTGGTTGTGACCCACTGTCTACACTGCCGGTGGCCAACCGGTGTGTCGATTAGCCTGCCAGTCAGTCATACACTTGTTGTTTGATGGATCTTGTGTACTGGATTGTTTTCTAAATTAAGTTGATATAATTATATGATATTTCAGACATGATTAAACCTTGTTAAAGATATAGTAAGTTGTGCATAGCATGCCGATTGAGATATGATATGTGGACTGTTTGATGGTTGTGTTAACATGTGATTATTATACGTGCATCTTGGAAAGGAAGCTTGTGATGATATCCCAAGGATTATCTGTGTGAATGGGCGTACGGATAGCTTCTGAAGGATATTATCACCAGTAATCCTACTGGTTGGTTTGATGGTTGAGTCTGGTCAACTTGGCATCAACGGATTGGAATATGGAAACTTGTTGGTGTGGGTAATCGTCTTGGATATAAGATTTCCCTAGGTTGAATCTCTAAATGTACATGGGTAAACGTCCTCTTTGAAGGCCTCCCTGGGTGTTAATCCCTAAATGTACGAAATAGCTTCGAGAATTGAGCCCGGTAGGTTGCGAATCCTACAAAACCACAATGTACACGTGGGATAATTGATGTGGAGACATATTGACCGTAAGGTCATCGACCAGGGTGTCAGTGGAGAATTGTAAACCGGCTAATCACTGGATAGTGGAGTGCTTTCGTGTGAATTGATTGGCATGATGGAATGCTTATGTGGTGTGGAATGATTGCATAACATGTTTACTGTTATTGTTATTGTCTTTATGCCATGATGATTGTATGTTGTTAGGACTGACGTTATTCCTTAGGAACGGATGACAGAATTTACTTCTTACTGGGCATTCCAAGCTCACACAACCTATTATTGTTGCAGGTTAAGATGATTGGATGATAGCGTAGATCAATGTTGTTTTTAGTTGCTTTCTGTTTTTAATTCATAGTTAGATTTGATGTATCAGGGCAGTTGAGTTAGTTCATTATTTATGAGTTGTAGGCTCTTCTGAAGCCATTTGAATTACATGATTTAGTTTCTTTCGCACTCTGATTGGTTCAATGATAGCATTTTAGACTTATTTTCTTGATTATTGTTGTGAGCCGCGTTCCATGGTTGGGAACCCGAAGGTTGCACTTCGTAATCCGTGCCACCCACCTCGGGATTCGGGCATTGGGATCCGAGGCGTGACAATTCAATTATTAATGAATGCAATGCATGCTCATGCAACAAGTATGTAATCACCAAGTGTGATTCAAGCACAATCAGATGCAATGCAATATGCATGTTGTTTGCCATTCAAACAATGTATTTTCACAACCAGATCCAATCCTCAAATTCGAGATGTTCCAATGAACCATCTCTCGTTCACACAGCCAAGAATAGAAGATTATTCTACGTGTGCACCACAATTTCTCACAGAGATGTATCCCAAGGCATCACCAACGTGATATGTCTTTTTGTGAAAATACATTCTCCAATCTACTAACAGAATTTCACTCGGGCATCTGTCCAAATAACAAGATGAAGTTTGGTCTATTGGAATAGCTAGTCCCTCAACACATGCAATGTAATCCATCCCGGACTTCCTCACTCATATTGAAATCTCCACATTACAATACCTCTCGGTTATGTCCATAAATTCTAGAATACAGGAAATATGGTGTCAAGTCAATGCATTAGACTTGGCCAAAGTCTAGATGCTTCATAGGCATATGTTGTGCAATGTGTATTGTGAAATTAGCTATGCAAGCACTTCTGTATATGAACATGTGCAACATAACCTGTAAAATAGGAATAAGATATGCTTTATACGAAATAAAATCAAAACCCAAAATACACGTGTTAGGCAAATATAGCCAAAGTTTCCTCAATAAGCAAATTATGCAAAATATGTATCAAAATCAGATTTAAACTCCACATGCAATCTCAAATAAGTATTTTATAGGTGTCTGTAAAGTTCCATCAAAAATGGAACTTACCCTTTTTCGGTCAACCTACCACCAAGCCGACGACCTAACCGAAGCTGTCGGTTAACCTTTCGGTCGACCGAAGCCTGCTCGGTTGCCCAACCACAACTGATATTTTAAACACATAGAGGTTCAGACAAGGTTCAGTCAGCCGAAACCCTCTTCAGTTGACTAATCTGAGACCAACCCAGAAAACCAAGACCTTCGGTCTGGTGTTTGGTCAGCTGAAGGTTGACTGAAGCAGCCCAGAAAGTTCTCGGTCAGGTGTTCGGTCAGCCAAAGGTTGACCAAAGCACGTGAAAACCCAGAAACCTTCTGAAACTCCCTCCAAAGTTCTTAAAATCCAAAATTTAAGAAATACAATCATCATGAAACCAAATTCCGAGAAAACCCCATGCCTTAGAATACAAAACAACTTACTTGTTCTTCCTAGAATACTTATGTGATTGACTTTGACTTGTTGTGATTGGTGGGTTGTATTGTAGGAAACTAAATGCAACACACACAATTATAACTCTCAAGTTATAATGCATGGCTAGGATTTCGTAGGAGATTCTTAATCTAATCTAATGGCTGGAAATTAATGAGTAATACTAGTTCTAATTAAGTTATGACTCAATAATTAAAAAAGGGAATTAATATTAGATCAACTAAAACAAGGACTCTTAATCTAACGGTTAGGACTTAACTAATCTAATATAAGGGTTAGGAATTAATACTAAATCTAAACTAATGAGAACTCCTAATCTAATGGAGACTAAGAACTAAAAATTATAAAACAAAAAGACTTGGACGTATGGACCATATTCCAAGAGAAGAGGAGGAGTACAGCAACCAGAGAGAAGTTCAAAGGCTAGAGATTGAAGAATTTCAGAAGATTCAAACTTTGAAAAAAGAAGTTGTTCTACTGAACATCATCGATAATTCGAGGTAAGTACCCAGATAAAATTCTATTTTCGATATAAAATAGGTATATATGTCATATTCCTTAAGTATGACATAGCCAACTTCAGCTGATTTTAGAGTGTATCAGAAAGTCAGAGGAGAGACTTTCAGCCTTCTTTATGTCTGAGTTAGGTGGCACATCAAGATGAAGACCCCATGAGCACACACATTTAGAAGACTCCACACTGGAGAGGTGCTATGGGCTGCTTAGGAGTTTTGA
>JAUPMG010254558.1:0-21426 GCA_031762675.1 Pachysandra terminalis | reverse complement strand
TATATATATTACTTCAAAATAGCATGCATGAAGCACTCCATATTTATAACATATTATCCAACACCCCCGTATAATTGGTTCTTGTACATACATACATTTCTAATAATTTATAAGAAGCCTACATAATCAATAGTATTTTTCTATAAGCATTTTGTATGATTTTCTTCATGAGAAATTTCCTACAATATCAATCTCTTGCCGACTGATTTGCAGTTGGTGCATGTAAATCAGAATCTAAGACTAAACTCAGGTTAATGTGTCTGTGTGTGAACTTAAAGAGAACAATACCATGGAAATCCAAATCTAGGACTAAACTTAGGTAATTGTGGTTCCTTGCTTTTTCATAGACAAAGGACAGTATAGTATAACAAGGGAATCGGCCAAATTCTTATGAATTACATTGTAAAATTGGAAATAAATTGAGATGCTGATGAAGCTAAGAAAGGTTTGGAGGTATTGTTTGTGATGTTCTGAGGTGTTGATCTGTGTAAACAGGAGATTGATATAACTTCTGAGAAGATGATGGTGCTGGGGAACTGAGATGAGGTGATGAAATTCTGATGAGGGATGTTAGCTAAGTTGAAGGTGATAAGGTGATGGGGAGATGCTGAATCAGAATCCAATGTAGCAGCAGCAGGCTCAACAAGGCACGGTCTACACCTTGGAACAACTACAATGCGAAGAGAACGAAGGTACTATCTAAATTCAACAAGAGTTAAAATTTTACAAAACAATATTCAAGGTAAGTATCCCCAACCTTTCCGATAAGGTAAGGGAACTTCGAGGACGAAATTTTCTTAAGGAGGGTAGATTGTAATAATCCAAACAAAAATAATAGGGTTAATGTGTAAATAATAAGAAATTAGGGGTTAATTTAAAATTTTAGTGTTTAGCTATGATGATTGACTTTTGACTAATTGTGATTGGTTGGGATGTACCAATAGGAAACTAGGTGCATCACACACAATCATAACTTCTAAAGTTGATCATGTGTGGATCTCTAAGTATAAAATCAATAGCTAGGATCTTGCAATAACTTTCAATATAAGATTAATGGCTAAGATATAATGTAAGGAAATAGAAACACTATATATTAGAAGGAATTCAAATAAAATAGTAAATACTAACTAGCTAACTAAGAATTCAGGACTAAGTCAAAGATATAGAATTAGTAAGTACTCTCTACAAACTAGAATAGTAATAAAGATTGGATTCTAGAACATAAATCAATGGCTAAGCTCTTGTAGGAACCTTCAATCGCTAATTGATGGCTGAGATTTAAAACTAACAATTAGTAGGAATTCTCTACAAACTATAATTGCAACTCTTTAAACTAAAGTTAGGATTCTAAACAATAGTTAGTAAGAAATCAATAATGGAAAGAAACCCATATTGTCTAGAAAACTAATCTAAGGGCTGAGATTAAAACCAATTAATTTTAGGGTAGAGATTAGAGTTCTATAGTTTCTAATTCTTAAGTTCCTAAGTGCCTATAAATTCAAGGCCTTGGGAGGTTGTGTCATGACCCGAATTCTAAAGCATGACTCACACGTATGTGAACATAACTCTAGGATTCCAAGCCTGACTCTCACTCCCTTCCCCAAACACACAACCCAAGGGAGTGGTAACCTCTAACCATAAAGTAGTAGAATAATACTGAAATCAGAGAATAATAACCAAAAGCAAAATGAGCATAATGATGTGTTTAAACAATACGAGGTTTAAATACATCAAAATAATCCATAAGTACAAGAAGAAGCTACAAACATCGCCTAACCAAAGAGTACATCAACTCTACACAAAATGCACAAAATCCAGTCTGCAAATACGTAGAGGAAGTCAGGTCTTCTCGTCACGTCCTCCTCATCATCCAGGTATCCGCCACAACATCTCTAACTGTGATACTTGAAATGTTGGAAGCCAGAAAGGCCTAAGCTACTCGCTCAGCAAGTACAATGTACTATCTAAGATTCACACTCTCAAATGCATATGCAAGAATGCTTGCTATGCCATAAATAAAAGGCAGTGGTTTGTTCATTATATGCAATGATATGAACAATATAATCTACTAGCCAATCATAATGGCCATTTACAAACACGTGAATGCAATGAATGTGATTGGGTATTGTGGTGTTGGATGTCCACATGATCGCACTACGCCAACATGCACCGCTATCGTGGAGTACATGAACCACACTGGGTTAAGGCTGTCAATGGATCCTGTGTGTACAACACAGTCACAGGGAGTCATAACTCTAAGAGGGAACACCACCTCAACCTGGATCGGGAACCAAAGCATCCTCTATCACTAGAATGGATCCAAGGACAACATCTTCGTGGACCTCCCTCGGTGGTTCCGAGAGCATCATCTTCATGAACCTCTCCGTGGTACGTCCCAGACTCCACACATGCCAATCAGATTTCTCTCTATATACATATATACCATATCATATATAGTTTCCTTAGGTTCTTGGGGTAGCTAATCCCTCACCCATAAATCAATCTTGTGATTTATACATATATAGTCCCGCACTGGGACATTAGAGATCTGTCTCTCAATTGGCACTCAATTTGGAGTCCAAGTATCCTCACTTTGTCCATTGGTCCATCATAAAGGAACCAAGGTCAGTCCGGGGTCTGGGTCTCAATCAGGACCCACAATGCATGCATGACTTTTTAATGCATGAAATTTATCATTCAACTACATGATACGCACGGGGATAATCATAATATCATAACATGTTCCGATCAATTTATATTGAATCATTCACATCTACATGTATGCAGGAACTGAATAAATAAATAAAGAGCTAATGCATTTCATACATGTCCATAATCACTTTCCATCATCACATAATTAATCATTTGTCCACAACTACTATGGGTCATGCATCAGTACAAGTAGTTCAGATCTCAACCTATCTGGTACACACAAACACTCCACTATCTAGATTCTCAAGAGCAAGCAAGTGTCTATCAAGGTAAAAAGATGAAGATCACTAAATGTTAAAGGGATCATGCTTCATTCGAGTCATAAGTTCAACAATCATCACCTAGACACTAATCATAGCAATCCATACGGTTCCCGGCGTCTTGTGCAAACCCCAAGTTATACACATGTTCCCCTGCATTGCCAGGCGGTCCTAAAGTCATAGTGGTGGCACCAACTAGTAGGTATCCAATCTCTAACACCAACAACTACACATATACACCAATTAGTCATTATCAACAACTAACACATACTCGGAGCATAACTGATCAATGTTTCGAGAGGCATGCTTCAAACTGTGGCAGTTTGGAAAACTTTGACTTTTCAACAAAACATTTTTAGAGTCTAGGAAATAATACTTTCTTACCGGACTTTGGACATCTAGTCTTAGTATGATGTAACTAGATTTTACAAATTAATAGCAGCTTCAAAGGTTGGTTTAAAGTGCGCCAACTCAAAAATGGTGTTTTTGACAAACGTCCTGAAAACTAGAATTTGCACTAAAACCCAAGAGTTGACTTTTTATATAATCAGAATTTGGGTCTAGGAGTATTTTTATTGAATTCAAATGAGGGGGGGGGGGGGTGTTTGCTTATTTACAAGTAATATCTTAAGTAAATGGAGAATAAAAATACAAGGACATTTACCTAAATGATATTCATGTAAATAAGATGTTGTCTAAAGGCCAAGCTGTCCTAAGGACAAGTGCTGAAGAAACTGGGCCCTGAAGGCCATAATATACTTGGTCGGTGGGTGCTGTCGGTGCCACCAACCAACTCACCGACCACCCCGTCGGTGGGTGCGACGGTTAGGTCATAATATACTTGGTTAGTGGGTGCCGTTGGTGCCACCGACCAACTCACCGACCACCCCGTCGGTGGGTCCATCGGTGATCCAACAAACCCGCCAACAGAAACCACCCTGCATCTACCTTTCGTTGGTGGGTCCCGTCGGTGGACCAACGAATCCGCCAACAGAAACCTATACAAACCCATCGGTGGGTCCGTCGGTGGATCGACGACCTGCCGACAGACACAATTTGTGGGTTTTTCTCCCAGATTTCACACACTGTTCGGTGTTCTTCTAGTCTAATCCTCTTAGGGTTCATTTCTAAGGCCCAACTAAGTCTGATACACAAACCAAACTCGTCATTCAGTTCATTAACAATCAAAAACACAAATCATGCATTGAATAAAACAAACATAAAAGAAATGAGAAGAAAACATAACTAGAACAAATTTACATCTCAAGATAATTAATGTACAAATCTGAACATAAACTTATGCATTGAATGAATCAAAGCAAACAAGATTCATAGCCCACATCAACATTCAAGATGTTTCATGGAATCCATTTGAGTATGGAACCAAAGGAGTACACAATGTACTTACCTCAATCCAAAAACGAAACCCTAGCTTGTGGGCTTCACATCTTTAGGCTGAACTCTTCTTCTTCCTCCTCTAGCTCTCCTTCTTGACCTTCGAGGGCTTCTTCCCCTTCTCTTGCTCTCCTCTTCTCAGCACAACAAGCACATTGAAATGAGCCTAGGGTTAGCTCAAACCCTTTAACCCCAACCCATTAATCTAAGCTCTTAGATTCAGGTTTCTCTTTAAGTGATAAATCCCCACCCTTAGGTTGGTTTTTAAGTGAAGGTGATAATGCGTGTGCTCATGTATGAGTTCCATTATCTCCAAATTGTTAAACTCAACCCAAAAGTTTTTAAAATCACAATTTTGGCCAAAAACTCATTTATAAAATTTCAGGTCATTTTAGTCTATCCTCTTTAAAAGTATTTCGTCCTCGAAATTCATATACCTGGTCCTCGAACTGACGTGGATACTCGTTGCGGGCATCCTCTTCCATATAGTCCCTGGGCTGACAGATGGCTTGAAGGTAGATCGGTGCTTGGTGCAGTTGTTGTCGTTGTAGTTGCGGAGACAGGCGGTAATCTGGGGCTACGAGTTTTGCTCCTCGGTGTGTCGGTGGTCAACTGGCACTCCTCTGAATGTGACCTTTCTCTCCACAATTGTAACAGATCCGGTTCTGGCCTAGTGCCAACTCACGTTGATGTAAATATACTTGGTTCTCCTGATGTTCCTTCTCTAGTTTCCTCCTCTTTCGCTCCAACCGCCTCTGGTCTCGAATCTCTCTTTGTTCCCTCATACTCTCCTCCAATCTCTTAGCAGTACTGACCACGTCTTCGTACCTCGTGGCTCCACTCGCTCTCAACCTTGCCTGGATGCCTCGCTTCAATCCATTCTTGAACAAGTAGGCGCTCTTCTCCTTAGTTCCACAGCATATGGCGCAAACTGTGACAACTCAATGAACTTGATCTCGTACTCTGCCACTGATAGGTCTCTCTGCTTCAGCTTCATAAACTCCAGTCTCTTGTCCTCTCTTAGGCTCCTTAAGAAATACCTCTCCAGGAACATACCCTTGAATCTCTCCCAGCACATACCTTCTTCTTTCATCACCTCTAGCGAGGTCGCACTTCTTAGCCTCTCCTTTAAGCATGAAGGCGGCTAGTCTCACCTTCTCTAAATCTTCACATTCCAAAACTCTGAAAATGTGATCAATCTGACCCAGCCACTCTCGTGCTTCCGAGGGGTCAGTCGAACCTCCATAAGTAGACGGTCTCAACTCCTTGAATCTCTTCAGAAGTCCACTCAACTAATCCTCTTGCAGCAATGCCTTAGTAGGATAATGATCTTGCCTCATCGAATCTCCCTCACCCGAACTTCCTTCCCCTATCATTTTGAATTCAAATGATGGAGGTAAGTCCGACAACTCCAACAACATCACTCACTCAAGCAACATCACATCATCATGAAAACCAGGCAATCACTACATCGCGCACTTAAATCTCAGCAATCAAGGTAAGTCAACTAAAGTTCTAGTATGACTCAGCTCCAACATGGGACTCTTGTGTGTCACTCCGGCCCGTTAGTATCCACAGTCTGTCAGTATCTGTAGCCTACTAGCCTCTCTCTCTCAGCCCGCCCACAAAATACCAGCCCACGTGATACCAGCCAGGAATTGGATTCATAATATCCCCTACAAACCAACAGCATCTCCATCTCCACCAAAGCCACACTCTCAGCACAGAAGTAAGTTAGACACTCGCATTCATGATGAGAGTCCAGGAAACAATCATCACATCACACTCCAAATTAGCTACAACAAGCAAATTTTAAAAATACTTAAGTATAACACTAGGACATTAGAATCATGTAATCTAGGTCCTATTAATCCATCTATCATTTATTTTAATCAATTAGATTCATAGAAAATCTCTTAAGATTAAACCATCATATATAATTTATAATGTAACTTTTATCTTTCTTTAATAATTACGCTACACACCTTCCTTTTCATAAGTTCTAGGGCATGAAAGCATTTGCAACTACATCATCCCTTATACTTATGGAGGTACTTAGTCAGTGTTAGGGTTTTACATACTGATATACGTTTTAGAAATCAACGCACAGCAAGCCTTTGACTATCAAGTCCCACTGAACTTTCCAACCCAGTATACTCGCCACAGAAAACCTCCTTAAGGTTCAATCTTTAGATGTTCAGGAATAGTGAGCTCTTTATCCTTCAACATCCAACAGAAAGCAACCTCTAAGGGTACACAATTGAAAATCAATCCTAATTCCCAATCTTATATCTATATCTATCCCTTTACTCACATCCCTCTACAATGCTATGATCTAAACTGAGGATCATTCGCTCTGATACCACTTTGTCACGACCCGAATTCTAAAGCATGACTCACACACACGTGAACATAACTCTAGGAGTCCAAGCCTGACTCTCACACCATTCTCCAAACACACAACCCAAGGGAGTGGTAACCTCTAACCATATAGCAGTAGAATAATACTGAAATCAGAGAATAATAAGCGGAAGAAAAATGAGCATAATGATGTTTTCAAAAAATACGAGGTTTAAATACATCAAAATAATCCATAAGTACAAGAAGAGGCTAAAAACATAGCCTAAACAAAGAGTACATAAACTCTACACAAAATGAACAAAATCCAGTAGGCAAATACGTAGAGGAAGTCAAGTCTTCTCGTCACCGCCTCCTCATCATCCAGGTATCCGCCACAGCATCTCTAATTATGATACCTGAAATGTTGGAAGCCAAAAAGGTCTGAGCTACGTGCTCAGCAAGTACATTGTACTATCTAAGATTCACACACTCAAATACACATCCATGAATGCATGCTATGCCATGAATAAAATGCAGTGGTTTGTTCATTACATGCAATGATATGAACAATATAATCTATTAGCCAATCACGATGGCCATTTACAGACACGTGAATGTAATGAATTTGATTGGGTATTGTGGTGTTGGATGTCCACATGATCCGACTACGCCAACATGCATCACTATCGTGGAGTACATGAACCACACCGGGTTAAGGCCGTTAGTGGATCATGTGTGTACAACACAGTCAAAGGGAGTCGTAACTCTAAGAGGGAACACCACCTCAACCTGAATCGGGAACCAAAGCATCCTCTATCACTAGAATGGATCCAAGGACAACATCTTCGTGGACCTCCCTTGGTGGTTCCGAGAGCATCATCTTCGTGAACCTCTCTCCGTGGTACATCCCGGCCTCCACACACGCCAATCAGATTTCCCTCTATATACATATATACGATATCATATATAGTTGTCCTCGGGCTCTTGGGGTAGCTAATCCCTCATCCTTAAATCAATCTTGTGATTATACATATATAGTCCCTCACTGGGACACCAGAGATCTTGTCTCTCATTTGGCACTCACCTCAGAGTCCAAGTATCCTCACATTGTCCATTGGTCCTTCATAAAGGAACCAAGGTCAGTCCATGGTCTGGGTCTCACTCATGACCCACAATGCATGCATGTCCTTTTAATGCATGAAATTTTTCGTTCAACTACATGATATGCATCGGGATAATCATAATAGCATAACTTGTTCCGATCAATTTATATTGAATCATTGACATCTACATGTATGTAGGAACTGAATAAATAAATAAACAGCTAATGCATTTCATACTTGTCCATAATCACATTCCATTTTCACAGAATTAATCATTTGTCCACAACTACTACGGGTCAAGCATCAGTATAAGTAGTTCTTATCTCAACCTACCTGGTACATGCAAACACTCCACTATTTAGATTCTCAAAAGCAAGAAAGTTTCTATCAAGGTAACCACATGACGATCATTAAATGTTAAAGAGATCATGCTTCATTCGAGTCATAAGTTCAACAATCATCACCAAGACACTAGCCATAGCAATCCATACGGTTCCCAAGGTCATGTGCAAACCCCAGGTTATACATGTCTTTCCCCTGCCTTGCCAGGCGGTCCTAAAGTCATAGTTGTGGCACCGACTAGTTGGTATCCAATTTCAAACACCAACAACTACACACATACACCAATTAGTCATTATCAACACCTAACACATACTCAGAGCACAAGTGATCAATGTTCCGAGAGGCAAGCTTCAGGCGGTGGCAGTCTGGAAATCTGACTAAGTCTGGAAAACGTTGACATTTCAACAAAACATTTTTGGAGTCCAGGGAATAATACTTTTCTTACCGGACTTTGGACATCTAGTCTTAGTACGATGTAACTAGATTTTACAATTTATTAGGAGCCTCAAAGGTTGGTTAAAAGTGCCCAACTCAAAAATGGTGTTTTTGACAAACGTCATGAAAACACGAATTTGCACTAAAACCTAAGAGTTGACTTTTTATACAATCAGAATTTGGGTCTGGGAGTATTTTTATTGAATTCAAATGGGGGGTGTTTGTTTATTTACATGAAATATCCTAAGTAAATGGAGAATAAAAATACGAGGACATTAAGAAAATGGAGAATAAAAATACGAGGACATTTAACTAAATGGAGAATACAAATATGAGGACATTAAGTACATGGGGAATAAAAATACGAGGACATTTACGTAAATGATATTCATGTAAATAAGATGTTGTCTGAATGCCAGGCTATCCTGTTCTGCTGTTTGAAGGCCAAGCTGTCCTGAGGACAAGTGCTGAAGAAACTGGACCTTGAAGGCCGCAATATACTTGGTCGGTGCGTGCTGTCGGTGCCACCGACCAACTCACCGACCACCTCATTGGTGGGTGCATCGGTTAGGCCACAATATACTTGGTTGGTGGGTGCCATCGGTGCCACCGGCCAACTCACCCACCACCTCGTCAGTGGGTTCGTCGGTGACTCGACGAACCCTAGGCCCTGAAGGCCACAATATACTTGGTCGGTGGGTGCTGTCGGTGCCACCGACCAACTCACCGACCACCCCGTCGGTGGGTGCATCGGTTAGACCACAATATACCTGGTTGGTGGGTGCCTTTGGTGCCACCGATCAACTCACCGACCACCCCGTCGGTGGGTCCGTCTGTGACCCGATGAACCCGCTGACAGAAACCACCCTACACCTACCAATCGTCAGTGGGTCCCGTCGGTGGACCGACGATTCCGCCGATAGAAACCTATACAAACTCGTCAGTGGGTCCGTCGGTGAACCGACGACCCGCCGACAGACGCGATTTCTGGGTTTTTCACCCATATTTCGCACACTGTTCGGTGTTCTTCAAGTCTAATCCTCTTAGGGTTCATTTATAAGGCTAACCTAAGTCTGAAACACAAACCAAACTCATCATTCAGTCCATTAACAATCAATAACACAAATCATGCATTGAATCGAACAAACTTAAAAGAAATGAGAACAAAACATAACTAGAACAAATTTAGAACTCAAGATAATTATTGCACAAATCTGAACATAAATTTATGCACTGAATGAATCAAAGCAAACAAGATTCATAGCCCACATCAACATTCAAGATCTTTCATGGAATTCATTTGAGTATGGAACCAAAGGAGCACACAATGTACTTACCTCAATCCAAAAACGAAACCCTAGCTCGTGGGCTTCAGATCTTTAGGCTGAACTCTTCTTCTTCCTCCTCTAGCACTCCTTCTTGGTCTTCTAGGGCTTCTTCTCCTTCTCTTGCTCTCGTCTTCTCAGCACAACAAGCACAATGAAATGGGCCTAGGGTTAGTTCAAACCTTTTAACCCCAACCCATTAATCTAAGCCCTTAGATTTAGGTTTCTCTTTAAGTGATAAATCCCCACCCTTAGGTTGATTTTTGAGTGAGGGTGATAATGTGTGTGCTCATGTATGAGTTACATGCATGCTAACCAATAAAATTCCATTTTTCTCAATTTTCTCCAAAATCCTCAAATTATTAAGCTCAACCCAAAAATTTTTTAAATCACAATTTTGGCCCAATACTCATTTATAAATTTTCTGGTCATTACAGGTTGATTCATCACGTGGAGAAGAAGAAGAGCAAGAGGTGTAGTTCTCTACACCAACCATCAAATCAAGGTAAGTCTTCAGGACTAACTCTATTTTTGATATTAATAGGAGTTCAAAGTTACTTTCATTGTGTATGAAGTATTTTAATGGTTTTTATCAAGTTTTCCTATATTTAATAGTAGGATACGGTAAGTATAAATTCAATTTTGTTTTATGATGTTTGTTTATTAGGTTTTGTGAGGAATTCAAAGTTATGGGGGGAAGGGTTACTTAACAGGGTGTTGTGTTTAGAGTTGAAGAGGAGACAAAAACAGGCCAAACAGACCAAACCGCGATGTTTGGTGGCCTCCTCGACGCACCGAACAGTCCGCCGAACTGCACAAAAACCCCTTGTTTAGCCAGGGGTTTGATTGGGTGTGATACATACATTAAATGAATATTATACAGTATATTTCATATTAGATTATTGTTTTCAATCACATGTGGTGATCTAACTTGCTAGGTGCACAACATAGATTGATAATTGAATTAGCCCATTGCATTATGTTGGATATTACATCTTATCGCATCATATTCATTATTCACATATCATAATTGCGTATTGATCACACATCATATATTTATTACATGTTATATGCATATTAGCACATATCTCATGATTCACTTGTTTATTGTTTATATTGATTACCATTGAAGAGTGGCATTGTCCTTACTTCAATCCTAAATATTGTTAGCCTTGTTTACTTACAAAGCAAGTGTAGCTTACGCTTTCGAGCACAACATATTTCAAGACCTTTAGATGATGGACATGAGGACCAAGATGGAGGACAATGATGTTTTGAAGATAATAGCTTTCATTAGGGTTTTATTCGAAGAATTTAGTAGAACTTGTAGTAAGGTTTAATTGCTGTAATTCAGTACTTTGATTTTTAGTAGTTAATAGGGATTGCTTTGAAGCATGAGACTAGTATTATTTTCTTTCTTTGGTTTTCTGTTTGAAGGATTTTATGTGATGGATACTATCTTAATAACAATACTTTTCTATACTTTATCTTATATAATATTCTTCTTTATTCAATGATTTTGGCTATGTATTGTTTATCCACTCCCATCAGGATATCGGGTGAGAGTTACAACCTAGACTTGGGGACTCCATTGAGATTTCCAAATTTTGTTTGTGACAATTCTATCCACATATCCCCTAGGAATCTCTGTCCCATGAATATGACACCACGACCATGTAACTGTTAGTAATCATTTCTTTCGAGCAGAACATACCTTTATTTCTTGTTGCTATTGTATGGCAATCCGTGTTTCAGCACTGGAACACGAAGGTTGCACTTCGGGATTCATGTAGTCCCACATAGGGAATCATGTTACGGATTTGGGGGTGTGATAGATTGGTATCAGAGCAATAGGTTTTACCTATCAGAGCTTAGGTTTTGGTTTGCCTATCAAAATACAAGGTGTTCAGAATCAAGGATGTTAGAAGACTATAGGACCTAGGTATTAGTCTCACATAGAAATTTGAAGCTAGGATGGAGGAACTTAGAAATACACCTAGGATTTGTTTGTTATTTGATAACATGCTTGATTGTATTGATGTGTTTGCTTATTTACTATTCAGTCACTAGGTAGAGACCGTAGATTTATTGTTTACCTTGGAGTGTAGATGGCTGGTCAGAGAAGAGCTACTACTACCACTACTGGAGAGGGATCATCATCGGGAGCTAGAGTTGATGCGAATCCTCAGCTAGCAGGTGTCTACCCGATACTGGGAGACATGATTGCTATGCAACGAGACCACTTGGAGTGTCAAACCGTAGCTAACGTGAAGAGAGTTGCTGGAGCTTCAATCGCATGTTGGAGAAGTTTAAAAATCTTACTCCACCTACATTCGAAGATTTAGGAGAGTCACATCTTGCCCAAAATTGGCTGTTAGACGTTGAGAGAGTCTTCTGGACCATGGGATGTCCAGAGAACCAGAGAGTGACTTTGGCCACTTTCATCCTAAAGGGTGAGGCACTCCACTAGTGGGGCATGGATGGAATGGAATTGACTACAGACATGACATGGGAGTTAGGAGCAATTCAGGACCCAATTCCTGGGCAACTACCTACCGAGCAGTTATCAGAGGTAGATGTCATGAAAGTTCATGCGACAGGAGCAGGGTGCACACTTTATTGGCCAATAGGAGGCGAGGTTCACTATGATGTCAAGGTACGCACCTCACATGATAGCGAGGGAGGCAGATAAAGCTACAAAGTTTGAAGAAGGCCTGCAAACGTCCGTACGTTCTAAAATTGTGCCTCAACAACTTGGGACTTATGCTGAGGTTCTCGAGTGCGCCAGACACGTGGAGCGAGACATCGACAGAGCTTACGTATAGCGGATCAGGACAAGCAAGACAAAGAATGGTACCGGCCTTATCAGAAGAACAACGATCAACGACGTGATGAGTAGCTAGCTAGTACATCACTAGTCGACACGGCAGTAGCAATTTCTGTGACGCATGATGCTCAAAAGCAACCACCAAAAGACCAGCAATTCAGACCCAAAATATGCATAAACAGTGCAAGGAAGGACAGCTTCAATACGATTGTCTAGTTCCGAGGAGAGATGGTAAACCAGTTCCACATAGACCAGCTCAGAAAGGTAGAGCTAATGCCTTGACTGATGTAGAGATTCCTAGAGACGACCAAGCTACCAATGTAGTGGCAGAAGGTGCTATCACTTTATTCCATACCCCAGCTCGTGTGTTATTCGATTCGGGTGCAACACATTCGTTTATCTCTAGTAGTTGCATGTTATTCATGGGTTTTCAACCTAGTACTTTAGAGAACCCGTTATATATTGTTAACCCATTGAAGGAACCCTAACTATACACTAAGTATGTCGTGCTTGCATGATAAGAGTCAGTGATTTCAACCTGGAAGCAGACCTGGTAGTGCTTGACATGGCTGATTTGAAGTGATACTTAGTACACCCCAATTTACACGAAAAAAATCCTTTTTGATCTTTGCAGCTTCTGGAGGCTTGAGCTTGGCACCTTGGCAAGGTTATCATCATTGTCAATCCCAAATCCATTTGAATCGAAATACTCAATGAAATCCCCAAAATTCCATGAAATTACCAAAATACCCTCAGCGGACCCACGTGCTCCATAATCTCCCAAAATCTATGGTTGACATTAGAAATGAATTCTAGGTTGGAAATTTATTTCAACAAGTATATTATCACCTGGTTTTGAGGTCATGGGAGAAAATGACTATTTTACCCTTGATATCATTTTGATTCATACTTGGGACTTTTGGACGTCAGAAAAATATTCGGACTCCAGATTTAATCACCCTGTGCAAAATAGTTCGAATGGTTGAAATCTGATCAAAATCTGAGATTGGCAGTGAAAGGGTTTTTTTAGGTATTTGATAATATTTTAAATGGGTTTCAAATAATTAAAAAAGAAAAAGAAAAAAGAGAATAGGATTAGATTAAGAAACTTAAAATTAATTAGAATTAGATTAATTAAAATTAGTGATTCTAAAGGGTTCTTTAAGAATTGGATTAGATTTTCTAGATTAGGTTATTGTAAAAAGGAAAAGAAAAGTAAAGAAATCAAAAATAAAAAAAAAAGAAAAGAAAAAATGAAATGTTTGGGGAAGCGCGCAGGAGGAGGAGGCTGAGTTTCTTAGCTTAGGGATATGGTTGGAGAAAGAAGATAGAGGAGAAAAATCAAAGGGATCAGAGATAAGAGAAGATAGAGATCGAAGAAGAAAAACTAGGAAGGTTAGAAAAGGGAGCCGAACCAAGAAAGGTAAGGGGAGAAAAATTTTAGGTAAAAAACAGTTTCATCCCCTTCTTCTTCATCTTCAAAACTAGATGCAAAACCCATAGGATTCAATCATGCTCACAGACCTTGGCCCTCTTCTACGTTGTCCCAGCAAAAACCCTAAACCAAAACCCTAGGCCGTCTGATCCAAAACCCCATCAAAGTCCAGTGTTTGCTTTGCAAAACCCCAATTGAATCTAGCAAAGCTCAATCACCTCTGTTTTTCCAGCTCTAAAACACCATTAAAGGCCTGTAGAAACCTCATCAAAAACCCCAAATTAAAATCCCTAAATCCCGCTTCTGTCTACCCTTCGTCCCTGCCAAAATCTAAAAAAAAACCCTGTTTGTCCCAACCTATTTTCTGTTTGTCAATAGATGAAAACCCTCCATTAAATCGGCCAAGAAACCCAGCCAGAATCGTATTCGAAACCTGTAGAAATCCCATTCGAACCGCGCAAAAACTCCATTAGAGCTCCTTCGAACCTCTCAAAACCCTAGCATTCAATCCCATCTTCACCCAATCGATCGGTCTGCAAACTCCACTCATAGCTGAACCAAACTTTTCAGTTCTTCAAAGCCTTCAGAAATTAAAAGCAAAGATAGAATTAAAGAGCTGCTATAGATTCTTTTACAGGTATGATCCAAATTCCCTTTTAGGGTTGATTTAATTTTTTTAGTGCTGGAATGGAATCATATATTCTACAATGAATCTTACTTGATCTTTATTTGATTTTTTCCTTTGTTGGTTCATCATTCTTACATTGAACCAAACATTGTCAATTCTTTTAGATGAATTATTGTTTAGTTTTTAAGCCAATGTTCAATGCAATGGGTTCTTTGATTGGATGAAAATAGGGTTTCAATACAAATTATTGTTATTATTTTTTTTTCTTAGAGGAATTCTGGCTTATGCCTTATGGGTTAGAATTGTTTTATTTATACTAATATGATTTGACTTTCTAGGATTTCAGCCTTTTAATAGGTTTGTTAGATTCTTAGGGATTTAGGTTTTGGACTAGTTTGGTTTTTCTATGCATGTAGGTTGTTTAAAGATTTTTATACTTTAGCTTCTTTTGTTTTAGAATTATTTATTTTAGAGTTAGATTAGTTAGAGATCTCAAGGTCCTAGGATATGTAGGAATTTTTGTACTTTAGGGTATTAGGAATTTCTATAATTTTTCTAGGTTCTTTTTATTGCTTTAATATTTTAGTTAATTGGCCAAATAGAATTAGACTAGGTAACAGGTTAAACTGGAAGAGGGCGGGTGCCTAACACCTTCCTGCCCTCTTAACTAAACCTCCCTACCCAATCTGGTTAGACCAATATTAAAATCTTATTTTTAGGTTTATTTTGAGATAAAAGACAAACCCATGGGTGACCATTCACACTCGAACCCAATGAATGGTGGCGACTCCAAACAACCTGATTTATTTAGGGTCCACCCAACCCGGGGTAGTTCACACTTGGTATGGATTGGTTCTCTGCTTATCATACCAAAATGAATTGCTTCGAGAAGACAGTCTTGTTCGATCTTCCTGGAGGACGTCGTATGACATTCCTTGGGACTGAGAACGATGCCTATCAATCTGAATTTCTTTTTACTGCGGATAGGGATCAGAGACAATCCTTGGAGGATATTCTACTGTTCAAGATTTCAGTGCAGTTTTTCAGGATATTCTGGGGCTACCACCTTTAAGGGAGGTATACTTCTTCAATGATCTTAAAAGCCTGACATTACTCCAATTTCACTTGCGAATTATTGGATGGCTCCGATTGAGTTACGCAAGTTGAAAGAGGAGTTAGATGCATTGAGTGCATTAGGCTTTATCATATCAAGTAGTTCTCCTTGGGGTAAGGACGGATCACTTCGACTTTGCATCGACTACAGACAGCTGAACCGGGTGACTTTGAAGAATAAGTACCCACTACTAAGGAATGACGACCTATTTGACCAATTGAGAGGAGTTCATTATTTCTTGAAGATTGACTTGAGATCGGGATACCACCAGTTGCAGATTTGAGAGGAGGATATTTAGAAGACGGCCTTTCGTACTCGATATGGACATTATGAATTCGTACTAATACAGTCATCTTCGTGGATGACATTCTGATTTATTCAAGGTCTGAGGAGGAGCATGAGAAACAACTGAGGTTGATATTACAAACGTTGTATGATCACCATCTGTATGCTAAGTTGGAGAAATACAATTTTTGGAGAGAGGAAGTTAGATTCCTTGGTCACGTAGTATCCAAGAGTGGCATCTCCATGGGTCCGGCTAAGGTTGAGGCAGTTCTCGGTTGGGAAAGACTGAAGAACGCAATAGACATTCGGAGTTTCTTTGGACTTGTTGGCTACTATAGGAACTCTATCGAGGGATTCTCCACCATTGCAGCACCGTTGACTTGCATGACAAGGAAAGAAGTGAAGTTCGATTGGGATGAGAGATGCGAGACGGCGTTTGTAGAACTCAATAGGAGGTTGACCTTAGCCCCAGTCTTAGTTGTACCTGTCGCTGGACAGAAGATGGAGGCTTTCACCGACGCGTCCTTGCAAGGCTTAGGTGTTCTGCTTATGCAAGATGGTCGTGTAGTGGTACACGCTTTGCGACAACTTAAGGTTCATGATCGTAACTACCCTACGCATGATCTTGAGTTGGCCGCGGTTGTCTTTGCCTTGATGTTGTGGAGGCGCTATTTGTATGGAGAGGAGTTTGAATTGTATTTAGATCACAAGAGTCTGAAGTACATATTCACTCAGAAGGATCTCAGCGTGCGCTAGAGGATGGTGTAAAGACCCATACCTAATAAACTAAACCCATAATTGCTGGTAGAATGATAAACAATATGTGGTATAAGTGGGTGATTTCAGAATTCAATAAGGTTAATTAGGGGATCTAGTTGAATATTTGAAGCATTAGGTTAGTTATGAAACAAGTGTTGGAGGATTGGGGTCAATTGGTAATAAATAAAAACCTTAGGGAAGAAATAAGAGCATTAGACCTACTAGGGAACCATTCGACAAGCATAGAGGTTAGCTGCTAATTATTTATAACTTATAAGGAAAGGATGGAATTAAAGTTGATTTTAATTACAGAATTGTATGGAAGATGCATGGAGTGAGAGAAGTCTTCCAAATAAGCTTCCTCAGCCGTTCCTTTCTATATTTGGATTGAGATGGACTAGAAGGAAAATAAAAGAAGTAGAAAAATAAACCTAATTTGAATCCAGTTGTCCCCTTGTGTTTTGGAGATCAGAGATAGAGGAAAATATGAGAGAAAACAATAGAAAGGAAGCCCTAAGCCTAGCCATACCAAGAAGAAGAGCTGAAGAAGGAAGAAGAAGAAGAACTGAGGAAGAAGAAGAAGAAGAAAAGGAAGAAGAAGAAGAATTGGAAAGGAAGAGGAGTGATGAAGGGATTCGGATCGGATCGTAGCGAGAGGAGAAGGTAAGTCAAATTTTCTATATAGTCAGATTAAGATGTAATAATAAGTGGTTAGCTGATTCTCCTCCCGCTTCGAAGTCAGAGCCCAGTGATCCTCTCCTCCCTTGGTTCTCCACCTCCCTCCCTGTCCTTGTTCCTCTCGGTTCTACTTTCTGCTTCCCTCCCCGTTCCCATGGGGAGGAAAGCTCGTAGAGCTTCCTCTTCCCCCTCCCTTGTTGTCCCTTCTCCTCCCTGTGCTCCTCCCTCTAAGCCTTTTACCTATGCTGCTAGGCTAGCCTTGACCCCTTCTGCTCCTTCCCCTTTCCTGCTCCCTCTTGCTCTGCCCCTGCTCCCTCCCCCCGTCTGCTCTTTCCCCCCACCCTTCTCCTTTGCTTTCCCCTGCACTTTTGCCTGCTTCTCTTCCTCCCCCTATTCGTCTCTCCCCTCCCTTGGTTCCGACTCCCCCTCACCCTTGCTCTCCTCCTTCTTCTCATTCTTTGTCCCCCCTCCTCCTTTGCTTGTCCCGGCCTGCTCTCCTGCCCTGTCTGCCTCTTCTGGGTCTCAGAGGCAAGCCTCTGCGGGTAGGGTCTTGTCGCCCTTTGCCCTGTCTTTCCTTCCTCCCTCAGGTTGGGTTTTTCTATTGACCCGATCGCCCCGCTTTCGTATTCTCCTCTTTCCCCGCCCTTTCCTTTCAGCCTCTGAGGCAATGATTCTACCTACCCCTGAATCCATTCCCGTTTTGGGCCTGCCCCCCCTCTCCTCCGCAGTCTAAGGCCTTCCCTCCTCTCTACCCTTCCCCTTCCGCTTCCCTCCCCTCTTCCTCCTCGTTGACTGCCCCTGTTCTCCCCTCTGGTTCCGAGCCTAGCTCTGCTCGCCTGTCGTCTCCCTTTGTTGGAGGGCCTGCTCTCCTTCCTTTTCCCTGCCCTCCCCCTTCTCTTCCCTCATCCTTCTCGTCGAGCCAGCCTTCTCCCCTTGCTGGAGTGTCAGCGCAATCCCCTGTTGGCGCTTCTCCCTCCTTCTCCACTGTCTTGTTTGGCCAGCAGCCTGCTGAACAGGTTCTGAAGGCTTGGTCTAGCCTGTTTTCTCAATCTGTACCATCCTCTTGGTCACAGCTGAGCTTCTTCCCCCATCCATCAAAGATGGTAGAGTCATTGTTATCCCTCCTCTTGATATCATCCAAGCTGGTATTGTCGTGTGGGAAGGTACATTAGTGGGGCATTTCCTGGATAAAAATCTCCCCTTACATGTGGTTAATTCCTTTGCCCAACGCCTGTGGGGAAAGCTAGGTGTTGTGGAGGTTAAAACAAACAATCATGGATTCTTCTTCTTTAAATTTTTGAACGAGGAAATGAGAGATAAGGTTCTTTCAGTAGGACCCTGGCACTTTGGAGGGAGACTCCTTGTTCTCAGAGAATGGAGACCGAAGATGAATCTTCAGAAAGAATGCCTGAACACAGTTCCTATCTGGATCAAATTATTCAATATCCCACCTGAGTTCTGGACATCTGAGGGTCTTAGCTATGTGGCAAGTGCCAATGGATATCCTTTATACATTGACAAGGCCACAAAAAACTGCTCCTTGATGAATTATGCTATAGTCTGTGTGGAGATTGGGGCTGAGTCTCCTCTGCCAAACCACATTTCTCTCAACACATCTGGGGATCCGTTAATTGAAGATCTTGTAGACATTGAGGTTGAATATTTGTGGAAACCTCAAGCTTGCTCTCACTGCAAATGTTTTGGGCATCTGATAAAGCATGCCCAATCATTGCTAAACAACCAAAATAGTGGGTCCCTACAGGTAGGCTATTGTGGGGACTGATCTCCCACCTACTGAGGTTACTTAGGAGAGGAGTATTCCTCAGCTTGTTACAAATGATGATCTAAGCTCTCAGCAAAAGAGCAACACCACTGACCCCAAGGAGAGGGATTCCACTGTCCCTCAAGTTAGGGGGTGACTAAGGGCAAGACTAATGGATATCCAGGTCCACTAACTAAGGAGAACACTGAGAACTTGGCTGACAGTGTGGTGACTGATATCATTCCTACTAACCAGGCTCCTGAGGTGGCTGCTCTCCCTTCTTCAAATAGATTCCATTGTCTCCTGGACCAAGATCTTGAACGCAGGTATCATCTACTATACTACTTCAGAAAACCCCTTACCTAATGCCCTTAACAACCTATCCACCAAGACAGGTGGTTAGTCTTCTCTTAACTCACCTTCTAAATGTTGAACCTCATTTGCTGGAATATTAGGGGCCTAAATGACCCACTAAACAGAGGGAAGTTAGAAATCTCATCTCCTGCTACTCTCCTAGTATATTTGCCTTAGTGGAAACCAAAGTTAGACATAAGAAAGCTAATAGTATTGCCAATTTCATTGCCCCTGGTGGTCTACCTACCTAAATTACTCCATTTCTAATAGAGGGAGAATATGGGTTTATTAGAATGATAGGGAGGTTGTGTTCATTCCTATATTCTACTCTAACTGGCTGGTTCATGGAAATGTAGTTATCAAAGCAACTAATGCAACTGCTATGGTCAGCTTTGTGTATGGTTCAAATGATGCAAATGATAGAAAAAATCTCTAGCAAGACCTTGTTAATGTTCAAACCCACTCTCCTTGGATCCTTATGGGAGATTTCAATATGGTTAGATTCAGTTCTGAAAAGTATGGGAGGAAAGATATTAATATTCAAGCCACTAAAGACTTCAATGATTGCCTTTATCAGCTTGAACTTAATGAACTTAGATACAAGGGGTGCAGATACACTTGGAATGATAGAAATCAGACAAATGAAAGGATTCTCTGCAAGCTTGATAGAGCTATTGTTAATCATGCATGGCTTCAGCAATTTTAGCATCTGAATCTGAATTCCTCCCCCTGGGAATCTCTGATCACTCTCCATGCTTGGTTAGGGTCTTAGAGGATGGACCCAAAGGACCAACCCCCTTCAAAATTTTCAATCACTGGGTGAATCATCCTGATTTCACCAAGATGGTGCAAGATTCCTGGACTAATACTATCCCTAGCACTCCCATGTTTATCCTAGTGTCTAAACTGAAAAGACTCAAGCTGATTCTCAAGCAGTGGAGCAAAAAAGAATTTTCTGCTATCCTGGACAGAATCAAAACTACTAAGGATGAGCTCACTAAGCTCCAATCTGAGATGATGAATGGCAATGGCAATCACCTTCAAAAGCAACAAGTGATAAACACTCACCTTATTGTGATCTCCTCAGAGCTAATGAATCCCAACTCAGACAAAAGTCTAGAATTCTTTGGCTCCAAGAGGGGGATAGCAACTCAAAGTTCTTCTATAAGTCTTTGATTGCTCACACATCTAGAAACAAAATCCTATCCATCAGAACTGCAAATGGGGATTGCATCTTGGAGAACAACAAAATTGCAGAATAATTTCTATCATTCCACAAGATTCAGTTGGGTGAACCTCACCCCCTAGAACTCAGCCTCTTTTGATTCCTACTATCAATAAAACTATTTCTGACTCTGAGGCTGCTGAACTTATTAAGCCTTTCTCCAGCAATGCAATCAAGGCCTGTTTATTTAGCCTAAAGGATGACAAAGCACCAGGGTCTGATGGGTATACCCCTAAATTTTTCAAGGCCACATGGGATATCACTGGACATGACTTTTGCACTGCTCTCAATGATTTCTTCAGATCTGGTAAACTTCTCATGGAAGTCAATCACACTTCTATTACCCTAGTTGATGAGGGCAAGGATGCTCAAGAGTTACAAGAACCCGTCAAAGTCCCAATCGGACCCGTCACAAGAGCCCGATCTAAACGTTTCAAGGAAGAGCTC
>JAUPMG010254547.1:0-21426 GCA_031762675.1 Pachysandra terminalis | reverse complement strand
TACCCAATCAAATTAGAATTAATCTAGATAATTTGATAATCTTAACCCCTTCAGTCCTTGAAGTTCGACACCCTCAAAATAACCCTATCATACAAGGATTCGTCCTATTGCGAGTGGTAATTATAATTGCACACCAGTGCTCAGTGAAGATAAGGAAAGTAATATAAACCTAATCAATGTATTGTTCTCACCCATCCAAACTTGGTACTGAAACAAAGGTCTGTGCCACAATGTATGCATGCCTAATTCTATATGATGATTAGGTCTAGTGTGTAATACACTAAACACTCAAAAGGATATCAACAGAAAATATATAGGTGCTCAATGCAAGTGTAACGGGGGTGCTGTTCAGTATGCCAATATCGTATGTTCCCACATGATCCAATCATACTACCCGAGGATGCTCACTCAAACCCATCCCATATACGAAATAATAGATTATTCTATGCGCGCAACATAGTTTCTAGGGGTTTCAACCTAGAGGACACATGCGCCTCACCTTATTTTTTATCATGGGGCAATTCCCAAGGCAACACCCAGAACTTCCTCGGGGATACATACATATTTAACAACTAACATAGGGGTAAAAATCATGCTTCAGCTATTGGGTATCACCAATGTGAACTTCCCTCACTTTGCATCTTTCCTCAAGTCTATTGAGATCATCACATAGGACATATCCCTCACCTTGGGAGCTAACAGCATCTTGCCACAAGTCTATGCTTGGGCGGAACAACATCAAAGTCCTCTCATAGGACAACATGGTTATCAAGTCAACATCTCATGTGTCAGTCTAAACCTAAGGTATCACATGGGGTATTAGACTAGGCTATCACAGCCGGAAAGTCCATATGCAACTCATCATATTCAATTCATTTAAATTAATGCAACACAAAATACATCATAGACATATATTCAATCATCAAACACATGGACATAGTCCCATGATTCTACTGTACGTGCACAAGGTCCATACTAAGTATAAGTATATGATTATCTTAAGCCTAACAATCATATTTTATCAACACATGGAAACGGGTCCATGGAGAGGCAAGTGTATTAAACAATCACAATTTAATACATATAACATGATATCTGATCTAATTACGTCAAAATATACTAGTAAGTGAAATTTAAGTCAAAATGGACAATTTTGAGTGATTCAGCGCACCTTTCGGCTCGCCTTACTGAGATTCGGAGACCTCTTAGCGCACTCTTCGGCTCGCCTAACAGAGAGATTTGGGTTGACACCCCCACACTAAAATGGTCAGAACTTTCAGCACAGAACTCGAATTTGCCTCAAACTTGTTTTGTTGGATTCCTGACGAAAAGATGAATCCAACCATACCAATTTTAGTGAATTATGAACTCGGTGGACTTCTCGGTGAGCCGAGAAGATTACCAGAGAAAATTCTGGGTGCTAGGCGAAGTGTTAGGCGCACCGAGAAGGTCACCGAACGTCGCGATCTAGCCAAACGAGGGGGTTTTCACTCCAAATGAAGATACAAAAAGGAGAAACATTATCCATGCATTATCAAGTTAAATCCACACACATTCCATCCCAATAACATGGTTCAACCATAACCTACAAATTAAGATAATCAAATCCATTCAAATACATACATGCACTATAAATTAGGGAAAAATTACCTAAATCTACTTTAAATCAAGAACAATGATGAAGGTATCTATTTTCCTTGTTTAGAAATTGAAATCAAGTGAAACTAACATGCCAAACCCTAGAAGTCAAATTCTAACGGGTCAGATCGCATAAGCCATTCACAATGGTTTGGGCTCTTCAAGAGCATGGGATTGATTCTCAAATCCACAAATCAAACACCAAACTCATGGGGAAGGGAGAATACAAGCACAAGAATTCTTCTCCCATGCTCACAACGTCAAAATAAGGATAAATACATGAGTCATTAAAGGTATACTCAACTTGGGGTTTGTCGGGGTTGCGTCCGAAGTTGCTCCACCGAGTCGGATCGTGTCCACGGTTGATCCACTTACATTCGGCATCCAGGGTCTTCCTCCTTCTCTAAGAGCTCCAGAGAGGAAAGAGAGTTGAGAGAAAGAAAGAAATGAGGGAAAAATGAGGGTTTAGGTTCTATTATAGGGCAAGGGCAAAGTTGAAATATTAAAATAGCCATAAGGGCAAAACCGGGTTTCTAGCTCTATAATTTCCGATTAACCTCCTAATTAACTTCTGATTGTGAAATTAAGTTTAGGGTTAGCAAATGGGTCTACTAAGTTGTTAAAACTAATTATTAACTTGCTAATTGATTTTATTTTCTATTTATTTATTAAGAACAGCTACCTGACCCGTCACTTTTCCTCAAGCCTCTCTGGTTTTCATAATAGTTTTGAATGGCTTGAATGTTTCTAACAACTTATATGATTAAGAATTTTTATAATTATTAATCCTAGTTTATTAGTGAAGCTAAATTACCAAATTACCATTTTACCCCTAGGGTTCTTAATTAAGCAAATTAAATTTTGGGAAAATTATTCAGGCTGTTACAACCACCCTGAACTACAGTACGACAGTACGACATACCATCCACAGACGGACGGACAAACAGAAAGAGTGAACCAGATTCTCGAGGACATGCTGAGGGCGTGCGTCTTAGATTTTGGCGGAGCTTGGAGCGAGCACTTACCATTGGTGGAATTCTCCTACAACAATAGCATCAAGCTAGCATCAGCATGGGGCCTTTCGAAGTATTGTATGGGAGCCCTGCAGATCGCCTTTATGCTGGAATGAGGGAGGAGAATCTGTGGACATGGTGTCACGCCCCGGATCCCAATGCCCGAATCCCAATGTGGGTGGCACGGATCACGAGGTGTAACCTTCGGGTTCCCAACCATGGAACACGAAAAATAGCCACAATTAAAAAAGTAAAAGTCCACTAATACTTTCATCAATCAGAGTGTGGAATATCAATTCAATTGACTTCATAAGAGCCTACAAACCAAACCAATCTATTCGACTATCCTATTACATCAAATCTGATCTAGGAATTCAAAAACAAAAAATAAATAACTTTCACAACATCATATTCACGTAATCATCCAATTATCTTAACCTGCAACAATAACAGGTTGCACAATCATTATCCTCATGCTATTACATCAGTCCAATCAATATATATATAATCATGGTAAAACAGTAATCATATGACATAATGACAATAAAAATAACAGCAACCATATTATGCTATCAATCCATATCATGTCAATCAATCATACGAAAACACTTCACTATCCGGTGATTAGTCGGTCCATAATCTCTACCAACACCCCGGTCCACGACCTTTCGGTCAATATGCCCTACTTTATCTCACACGTTTTTCACTTAAGCCCATTTAGTTTACGCCCATTACTTAATTAGTTTAATTGAGTTATTAAGCCCATTACACTAATTAATCCAGTCCATTAAATTAATTAATGTTCTACACATCTAAATCAAGTCCAGCCCAAATTAAGTTTAAGAAATTACAAAACAATTTCCCAATAGTTCTATTATTTACAATCTGATCGCCAATTTTATAATTGGATTACAATTAGATTCTTAATTCTGGTTTAGGGTCCCTGGGTAGAATCTATGAGGGTATCCATACTCCCTGCCATGTTATCCTGCCACAGTTTGGGAAACTCCCATGAGCAATAGAACCTAATAGATGTTGCTTCACAGTCTCAAGAACCAAAAACCTGAATACAGAATTAAGAAAGAGAAGCACCCAAATCAAATATTAAAGCTTCAGTTGAGAGAAGGCACATGAATCCAGGACAGCTTATATCTATCAAGCCATCTTAGCTACAGTTCTTAGAAACATCATTGTTTTATGTATGAAACAATTTTAGGGTTTTATAATTTAGATTTTTTTTAAGTATATGGTAATTGTTTTAGCCATGAATCAAACATGGCAATAGCCAGCAAATTGGGTAACTTTGGATTTTGATTTCCCAATTAATTGTCGTCACTCGTGACTGATGGCGATTGCTCTATAGGTCATGATGAAGGTTAGAAACCACCTTATGTATCACTTAAATAACTAATGCAATGTTGGAAACATGTCCTCATGCAGATGTGTCAATAACAAAATTTAGGATACAACCATTAACATACATGTATTTTAAATATTTTCTACTGACATCGATAGGATATCAAAGGATTTTTACCAGTTTAGCGATTAGAACAGTCCTTTGTTAAGGTCTCCTGTGAACTAATAGCAAACAGTTTGTAAACAACTGGCCTCAGCTCCTTCAAAATGTCAGTGATTCAAGGAGAAAACTCTCTCAATATAGTCATTGTCATTCTGGAAGTGGAGACTTAAACTTGGAACTTCTAATGATTCATCTCCAAATCAAATAAGGCATAAACAGACCTTGTTAACTTTAATCTCTATCTATAATCCCTCTTTAAAGCAAGGGTTTAGATAAAGAAGTGATGTGCTAGGTAGTGTTTGGAATTGCATAAACATGAATAGAATGTGCATAAACAGACCTCTTTAGCTTTAAACATGAATAGAATGTGCATAAACAGACCTCTTTAGCTTTACTCTCTGGCTATAATCCCTCTTTAAAGCAAGGAATTAGATAAAGATGTGATGTGTTAGGTATTTATAAACACCAACAGAATGAGGAAGAAGTGTAACCTATACTGCTTTCTATGATGCAAAGTTGCAAACAACATCCAAATAATTATAAAGAGAAAAGTGATTGATCAAATACAATACAGGACTTACAAGAAAATTATCATTTGATGAGAATGCATCTTATTGGTGATCCTTCAGCACCAAGTAACCTGAGAGGTAAGCAATGTACAGAATAGATCCCAGGCTTGATGTCATCCAGTTTCAGGCCCTCCACAAGAATGATTTCCTGAAGCACTCAACAGAGTTATCTTTTTCACCGGATAATTTAAAAAATAAATAAATAAAAAAAGAAAAACAGGGAATCATTGATAATATTTACGATTTAATATAGCAAAAACAAAACCCATTATCCTTGAAAATATAAATGAGTACCATGACTTGAAAAAGCATCATATATATATATAAATCATTGAGAGGAGGTAGTCAATTGAGAAGCCCTTCTGAGGGTTCTGGCACTTGGCAAAAGTAAATATTATCCAAAAACTGTTATTTCTATACACAAAATCTGAACGACAAAAGATGGCCTTTTCAACAAGGAAAAAAAACACTTAGGCAGTTCCCTCACTGGGATTGCATAGCAGTTTCTTCCAGGAAAAGATATCGCTTCATCAATTTTTGAAATTCTGGAGTGGCTTTAACAATCTAAGCAAATGAAGAAAACTGGTCTCTGCAGATTCACTGTGCTGCTCTTTACTCATATATAAACTTGGGTCATTCCTGGATATTTTAACGTAACATTGCCTTGAACAGCCTAAATATGTTCACACATAACGAAGATGGTATATTTGCATCCTATTAGTGAAATAAAGATAACTAGATCAATCCTCAGAAGTAACCCAATACTAAACTATTTATCCCCAGAAAATTGTATCATTCAAAAAAGTTAAAGACTCCACTTTGTTATAGTGCTAATGTTAGTTCATATATCTGTAGACCCTTCAATCCAGATTGTGATGGACAAAACCATTTCATTTTTTCCTTTTTACATTTTTGGAACTCAAGATATCATTTATTGTGGTGAGTGTTAAGTTCCATAGCTGGTCTCATAAATTTTCACAAATGAACCAGAGTTTAAAATTGCAGGGACAAATATGTACTGTATCATAAATAGCCAATTATACTATATTTTGTATAGTTGCCAGTACTTATCATTTGATTGTTCATTCTTTAATGAATACATTTTGAACATTCAATCAGATAGAGATAAGCTCAATTTGATGGCCTACCAGATATATGACTACAATGCATCACAGTGAAAGCATCGACTAAGGACTGTTACAGAAACATTGAATTGGATTCTGGATTCCTGAGAAACTATTTCAACTTACTATGAACAAAGCAGGCAATTATATGAACCCTAAACCAAGAAGTCTGAAGGGCTTCACACTCTAGGGTCTAGAAAGAATAAAATTTGGGGTAAGAAAAGAAATCCCCTAAAGGCTAGCAAAATGAAACCTCAATTCTTAAATAAATATTGTGCAATCAAAACATTTAGAAAAATAAATTCAAGGATGTTTATTTGAAGCACCTACCAGAAGAAAAATTAAAAGAACATCAGAATACATATGGGAAAAAGTTTCTTACCCTTCCTTCTAGAAAAACAAGATGAGCAGGAATCAAATCGTCATATGCAGCAACTGATAAGTAATCAACACCTACATGTCACAACAAAAAGATGTTAATGGCAACAATGCTTTTGCAAGAGGAAGTGCAATAATATAAACACCATAAACTGAGAAGAAATTTTATTATACATGCTAGGAGAAAATAAGAGAATAACTCGATACAGGTGTTTTTGCCTGGAACAACTATGGTATCAAGTGAGCTTAATAAATTTTATTGTAGTCATAAGACAAAAAAAGAAAAAAAAAAAAAAAAAAAAGAAGATTTTCCATCCATCTGAAGCATGGTAACCAAATATATTTCAGTTTGTAAAGTTTCTTGAGTGTCATGCATATGGGAATTTTATTTTTAAGAAAAAAAAAATGGTTGCAATTAACTTAAGAGACACTAACTATTAGGACACCTGTTAAATTCCTTTTTTATTAATCATGTTACTGCTATATAATTTAATAACATTTAATACCTTCATTCTAGTTTTTGACAGGTCGGAATGGAGGAACAGCATTTGTTTTCCAGACCCCATCTAGTTGGGAAACGGGATTATATTCTGAACATTATGACACTTTAAAGCTGGTGCATGCATGCTTATTGCTATCCCAACTTCCAATATTACAAGAGGCTTCCTAAACAAAACCTCAAATAAGCTCATATGAGTAAGAAGAAATCTGATTAGGAACAATATTCGCTGGTGCTTTACTGAACAAGTTTATTTTCTTTGATTCCGTCCAATGAGGGAAAGGAGAAAAAAATTGTGTACAAACATCCTGTGATAAAAGAACCACGTCCACAGTGGCTTGAACTGTAACACACTAAACTCTCTCTCCTGAATCCAATAACTGTTATATCTTTCAAGATCAGGATGGCCTATTACTAGAATACGTGAAAGAAAATGACTCGTATCAACAACCACAAAAAACAACAAAATGCACCCAACTAGTTGGGATTTGCAACATGGATCCTCTTCTATCATCACATTCTGTCAAAAACCATATATTCAGATGGATTTGTGACCGACTCCATCCAGGTCCCTATTCAAGAAAGTATGATGCTAAATTTTTCTGAGCAACCGTAAACTGAAGCACCCATAGGTTGCTATAATGTTTTACAACAGCAGAAAGACCAAAATGCCTTATCATAGCTAGTTCGGAAGTTGCAGACATGAATCTTTTTCCGCGACCCCAATCTATCAAAAACCAAATCTTAGTCAAGTTATGTAATTTTGTAAATTATTTCTAAAACCTTCTAACCAGGTATTTTTTTGATCTTCATCTAGTCCTTTTAGATCCTTCAACATGCACGTTTTCGCACCTCACTGGTGTTCATTAGGTCTCCATTTTTACGATATATTCCACCATTCAATCAGTGTTGCCAGATCATCTAACACAATTAAAATTACCTTAAAACATAAGGCATCTTTTAATAAAAGAAAGCATCAGTTTCAATACATGTAGATAACAAAAAAAAAAAAAAAATGTTGAAAAGTGCTCATATCATCCTACCAAAGGAAAGAATAATTAAAACTTTTCACAAAACAATGATTGCTTTCCTTGAAAGTATCCCCATCCAAAATTTCTTAGGTTTAAATAGGTCTCATGTTTAAACTTGATCAAGTTCCTTTATAATCATGCCCTATCCCCGTTCATTTTCCCTTTCCAATTGCTGTCCTTGAAAGTATCCCCATCCAAAAAAATTTAGGTTTAAATAGGTCTCATGTTTAAACTTGATCAAGGTCCTTTATAATCATGCCCTATCCCCGTTCAATTTCCCTTTCCAATCCCTTACTTAATTCTTTTCCAGAAGCACTCTCAGGAAAATGTTTGCTTTTAGCTTTATTCTCCAAATTTCCTCAAACACTTTCCTTAAGAAAAGCATTGAGAACAAATTAAGCTTGGCAAAGCAATTTTATGATTATTAAAGTTCAAATATCTTCACTTACTCTGAGAACTTAAAAGTCTGTTAGAAGCCGTACGTTGATCCCACAAAGTGTCCTCATGTAAATATCTTTTGAACTTTCCTTCTCCCCAACTTTAGTTTAATAAAAAATTTCTTCTAAATTCAAATTTTTTTTTGTAGTATAATCATGACTCTGCACCCAGATACACCAATTCTTATCAAAGTTGCACCCAAATTCACGTCTCACTTTCCAGAAAACAAACTTCATAAAAGATCCAAAAGATTGGCAACACAGATTTGATGTTAGATAATAAGATAACGTGAGACCGTAGAGGATTTGGTGGAATTAGAAAGACAGGACACTGGAATCAATTTCAAATTAGCGTGAACTTCAATCAATCAACATAAAGGCACTGAAATGTGTGTGTAACAAATGCAATCAAATGCAATCACGATCAGTGGAATGCAGTAATTACCGACACTAAGTTTACATAAACAAGGACTATATCGTCCACAGCCTTGTTCACCAACTCAATCGGTTAATGGTGCCATTATAACTCCTCAGGATAGAGAGATCAAGAAAGACATCCAAGTTTTACATGGTCCAATAGGAATCTTATGTTGCCAAAGGACTCGTAGAAAATGGTTGCATATCGAAGAAAGCATTGTATAGAACACGATAATCACTAAAGGAATGGTGTTACCGAATCAGTTATAGTGTCACAATGATAATTCTTGATTAAAGCTGTATCTTTGTCTAATCATATTTTCACAATTTATTGATCTCTTAGAAGAGTGATGATATGGAATTTGTAACTTGAATCCCTTAAGTCATATTTTTATTTTCATTTAGATAACCAAACATGTTCAGTAGATAAAGAAGAAAAGGGGTACAAAGATGAGAAAATGCCTTTCTCGCTGAACATCATTTGATTAACTAAAGACAAACTTCAGTAGAAATACAACAAGAACTAGGCACATACAAACATGGGACTGCAGTTTCTATGTTTATACAGAGTTTGATGGAGAACTAACTGTCTGCAGTTATTTCTCACTCAGCTTAGTTACTGAATTGATTTATCTTCTTCTAAACAATAGCAAGCATAATAAACATCATCAAAGGATGAAAAATGCTCCACAAGAAAAGAAAAATACAAAACTAATGTTGCTATGCTCTCCAAATCTAGGAAAAGTTTTACGTCTGTTGTTATTTACTAGTTGCAATATAGTTAGCAGGAAACAATATTTTATCTTTTAAGCATTACATATAACAAATGTAATAGTAACAACAATGAATCAAAATTATCACAGGTCCTACTCCATAAGAAAATTTATGTGCTCGGTCAGGTCAATTAAAAATAACATATTTAGTGGACATTATGTAGGGATTGATCTACAATATGTGCTAAATCATTCAATTTCATTATATCAGTAAGTGAACATTTTTCTCTTACCAACAAGCTTGATGTCAGTGTTCTCTACCAGCCATTTTGCCCCATCCTTCGTAAATCCCACATAGCTTGTGTCACACTCCTTTTTCCACATAAGCCTCCTGAAGATGAAACAGGTTCGGTTAGTATGAATTTATAAATTACATCAGAAGGATCTTGTGCTAATTAATCAGCATTGAAAATGATAAAATATTTTAGACGATAGTTATGCACTTCAATTACCAAACATCTGATTATGCATATGCACAACTACACACAAACACCCATGCTCACATAATTTGAACATAGTAACTAAATATATCAGCAAGCATTGATCATGAATTTCAACATGTTCCTCGAGATTAAATTGCAAATAGGGATTCTAATCCTTCAATAAAGTATCAAGATCATTCAAATTAGTTGCATGAGAAACATCTGATTTCCCTCATTGAGCTAGATGGCCGCTAATGTTTTCCTTTACCACAGCGTTAATAAATATGGACAAAGGGAAGAAGTCAATAGGGGCTTATCAATATACCACTTGGTAAATATTCATTGCGTGAAAAAATCCCAAGGGGAACTTCTTCAATGCATAAATAATATGATAAAGTATATGATTGAATATAAAAAAGAAGAGAAATTCAAATGCTCTTTTCAATATCTTCTAAAGGTGAAATATATAACAAATCTTTCAAATTTTATCACTCATGAAAAGTATTAAATGCCATATACATCAGGTCCTGCTCATAACCACAATGAACACAATGCAAGGAAAATACTTTAAAACCACGTCACATACCTATCAGTGTTTAACGTTCTAAAAAGCACACGACGTATGCCCCGGGGAATATTCAAGGATTTCATGACTTCAGCTGCAGAAAGTGGAAATTGTTAAAACCTAATTTATCCTGCGTGAATGAGGATTAAACAACACAAAAAATCTAAAATGTGAACCTTCATCAGTTTTCATCCACCACAAACTTCCTACTAACATGTTATTGAAATGTATGCACGTCAAAGGACACATAATTCTTTGGTACACAAAAGAAAACTTTTCCATATATACTGACCAAACAGGTCATGCCACTTGGAAAGATGATCACAATAACATCTCATGGTAGTAAAAGTATATAAGCAAGATAATATTGACTAATAAAGACTTGCATGCATATAATGAATGCATTCTAAAGGACAAATTGAATTGTGATGGTAAGATATAGCTGTCAACAATCACGTGGGGGTATCGGATATAGCTATCAACATGCATAATTTAGCCTTCATACACATTAACATTCCTTGTCATGGACGTCAAAGCATTACCTTTTACATGGAGCCATCTAGCTTAAAGGAGTTTGGATTGATACCAATTGCTGAATCTTTAGAAAAATGCTAGATTGCAAAAAACCTCAAGTCTAAGACATTACTACAATAGTAAACCACAATTTCAAAGACTACCAAATATTGTTGATAACTAGTCAAACATGGCATCTGTTTGCAACAAAAAATTATATCATGGTTTTAAATATCGATATATCCCCTTTCCCTAGGGGGCGATATAAATCCAAGGTGTAATTTGATTTTACAATTTATCGGGAGATATATCATGATATTTGCAATATATAACGATATTGAGCGATATTTCCCTTTTGCTAATGTGCGTAGATCATTATAAGAGGTCGAGTAAGGATAGTTTTCCCTTATTTCAATCAATAAAAAATGCTTAAAATCCACAAATCTTTTTCCAAACACTTGAAATTTGAATTTTAACTCACTTACTTTGTAAATTTGTTAACTCTTTAATTCAAAGGTTGTCTTGAATTTTCACATGTTCTTCGTCAAAAATTGCTAAAATCAAGTGAAGGTATGTTACAAATCTTTCTTTTTTTTTTGGTTCAATTTGCATTAAATTGTAAGAAAATACATACCAATTTACGTTTGTGATGGATTGGCATGCATTTGGTTATGGATTCATGTAGTTATTCTGCACTGCCAATTAATAAACTGTAACCATGTTAATCTAAATGTTAACAAAGCTATGGTGGTTATTGAGTAAAATCAAAAGTTGTCATGTCATTGGCTTCTCTATGTAATTGATTATAACCCTAACTGATAAGATGGGAACCCTTATAGCTCTCATGACACACAATGTCACAGGCAAAGGTGGAAGGGTGAGGACAACCAAACTCATCCATATGATGGGTGTTACTGCATGAGAAAGTGCAAGCCAAAAAACTTATTCAGAACAGAGTCTACAGATTAGCTATATCTTGCTTATTACTTTAAATCCATGACATCAACATAAACAAATTTTCAAAGTTTCATAAAGTATGATGCATTCAATCAAGATTTTCAAAGTTGGAGGATGAAAAAAGTGTTGAAATTAAACTAATAGATTGTAAGGGGTTAAGATATAGACCAGTTGTATAGGCATGCAACCTACAGTCAAGGAGTTGAAATTGGTTTATCAGAATAAACCAGAAAGGCATGCCAATATCATGTAGCAGGCAAATACCAGTGAAACAATTCTGACTAACAGATGATTGGCAAGATAAAAAAGTCATAAATTAACATTACCATAACAGGCATGTTCTAATTTAGTAGTTATAATACATTATTCTATTTTGGTGCCTCTGTTAACAATCATAAGTATATTTTAATAGTCATTGAGTTATCCAATTTCATACCACATAGAAAAATTATAGATATGTTACAGATCCAGCCTATCAAGGTATACAAGCTTCAATTTTTAGCTTAAGAAAATGAAAACCTGTATCAGTTGTATGGAAAAGTAGATTCTAAACAGGGATGGTCTTGCCATGATATGACAAAAGGATACGCATTATGTAGATCTTGATGCAAGTTGTAACATCAAATGGCCCAACTACTTTTTTTTTTTAAAAAAAACTCTTCCACTTTGGTAAGAGTACAGAATGGCTACTTATGAATAATCTAAAGGTTTTTCATGTACCAGATGATTCAAACGATACCATCCAGGAATGCTAAAACAAAAACTATCTCAGCCGAATATAAAGAAGTCAACCAAGCAGAATTACCAGTTATGTTCTTATCTCTTGGAACATCCACTAAGACTGCAGGACCTGTTGAGACCAAAAGATAAAATATTCAGTGACATCAGATCAGAGCATAAATCTGTAAATCATAATCATAAATCAAATAATCATATGTGTATTATGAATCAAGATTGAAATAAAAGCAGAAGAAAAATCTAGAAACCTTGAATCAAAGCCACAAGAAATATATGCAAGAGTGCTTGCTAAGGAATAAAATAGTTTGTGTGACTTGAAGAGATTATTTCATATCACACCTCTTATCGAAACTCTCATGTTAACGAGTCAAAAATTCTACCCTAGTCCAACTTTAGAGTGAGATATTGCCCAAAGTGAGAACCATGGAATTAAGTATCCATCTGATGCTTTTGCTGATCACTGTACACAGCAAATAAGATTAAGACATTCAGACCAAACTGGTTTACACATACGATACACCTATAGGTATGTATGTATCCACCCGTATCTATGTTAATACACTATATATGTACTCCTTAATATTCAAATAAATGACATGATTTCTATTTAACACACACCCTATACTTGCTTTCTTACCAGATTGAAAGTCTATTAATATTTGAAACCAATGCTACATAGGCACATCCAAACCTTAGACAGATCACATGACAACAAATGTGTACATAGATTCACCACACAACAGACTCATAAAACTTCCTATTTGCTGTTTCTGATACAGAAACGCTTGGGGGAAGTGGGGAATCACTTCAGTGCTTCAAAGAAGGAAAATGTCGCCTTCTTTAATATAAAGGAGACTTAAAACTAAAAACCGCCAAATATCTCTCGTATGACCAATAATGATAAGCACGTCCTAACCAAAGAACATAGCTAAATGCCACTAACTACAATATTTATATTATAGTCCTACTCTTCTAATAATGAAGATAAAAGCAACCCTATGGTTACGTGAATGAACTAAATAAAATTATAACATATTTAATATTTACGCTTGGTTGTAATCATTTAGAGTTTCATATTTGATTTGTTCCCTTCAACATAACTCATAAATTCTTCATAACCAAAATTTTAAGAAATTTCAAGAATGTCAACATTATAACCCCATATTCCCAAATATTATATTTTAAGGTTTGCTGAATGTGACACCCCACACTTACGTAGGATTCTGTCACCCAAAACCATAAGCTTGAATCTCCAAGGAAAATTTAACAACTCTTATGAGAATCTGTTATAATTCTTCCACAAAGGATCAATGTTATAAAGTTAAGTGGTTGAATTGTAATGAAATGTGTAACTAAAAATCACGAAGAAGTTCATTTTCCTAGCCTTTTTTTTCCCTATTATGTATGTATGCGTGAGTATAGCTGTAGTCTAATGAAAGCAAAATGCATGGTAGAAAATGGCTAAAGTTTCTCATGGAGCTATTATGGAATTATTGGGGTATCTTATTAGGCATTATTGAAATATATGTTCCACAGTTCTATTTCTCTTGCTTCACTTCAATAGAACAGCGTATCCTTATTTTTGAAATACAATGGGGATAGTAACAATAAAATCTTATCCCAAGAAACCAATCTTTTAAAAGGTGTGTGAGGCTTACACTTTGAGGCTCACCTTAAGAAGAGGCTCAAGAAAAACACCTTAAGGCTTAACCTTACAAGCTCAAATCCAACGACGCTCACATCTTCAAATGTGAGGCTCATATGAGGCTCGAGGCTCCCCTTGTGTCTGAGGCTAGTGCCTCATACGTCATGTAAAAATAAGGATCTCAAATTCACAATATGTACTTATGTTGTTCAATTCGTATATGAACAAATTTAAAGCTTAATTCAGTAATTTCATCTCAAGTGATTTTTTTTTTCCACACCCAGATATGATTAAAAATCCTATAGACAACATACTTTAGAAGTTTGGAATTTTCCTTCTGTAGTTGAAGTTTGAAGCTTATGGAGTTCGTGATATGCAATTCTAAACTTTTGTATGATGAAACTTTGTTTATCCTATTTTGGCCCTATTGTTTCATTTTTTTTGTTTATATTTGTATAGCCTACATTTAAGTATTTTTCAACATATAATGCATGCTTGCCTTGCCTCATGCCTCGGAATTTGAAAAAACGTTGATCACAAAAGTACTTGCGTGCCTTCAAATATTTTCTCACGAACTCCATCCAATCCCTTTTCTTAGGTTAGGTATAACCACAAGTCTTCATGTAACATGCACAAACCATCTCAATAAATGTCCCAGCATTATAGTCCTTACAACATACCTGCTCTAATAGCCATCTTATAGAAATTACCATCTTGCTTGAGCAAAGTCACCAGTCAAACCTAAAACCACTTTTCTGCTTAAACCATAGAGATCTAAATCTATGTGCATCGTCCTCAATATCTCCTTTATGGATAAATGATCAAAGATAACAGAAGTCATCAGTTTTGGGAATTTATTGGCCCTAAATTTAGCTAGTTCCTTAGCCTTATTTCCGTTTTTATCAAATTTGCATTGCATATACTCATGTTTTATTCATCTAATATGACCTTTCGATTCCATGGTATTCCTACACAATTCTGGTTTAAATCCCTTTCTAATTTGTTCCACTAATACCATAACGTCTACAAATAACATACACCAAGAAATTTCCTTCCATATAAAAATTTGACAATTTGTGATAATAATTGCAAGAAGATATGGGCTCAAAGCTAATGTAAGCCTATTCTGAAAACACATTGGTCACACCATCAATTGCTCTTACACTAATTAGCTCTCCCTTGTAATTGTCCTTGATTATATTGACATTTTTGCTTATACACTTCTTTCTCCTAAACTTGTCAAATCAATTCTCTAGACAATCTATCAAATGCTTCTTTCCTAAATCAATAAAACCATATGAAAGTCACCCTTTTGTCTAAAGACCTCATTCACCTGCCTCACATGAAATGAAATCTGATTTTCCGACATCCAAGCCATTTGTCTAAGTCAGACCGATTATACGATAAATGAGTTTTCCATCTTAATCATTGCTCCATCATTCTCTCCCTTAGCTTCATAAAATGATTCCTAAGGTTAAATATTAAAAACAATGTAGTTCTTAAAATTCTTCTAGTATATACAATGTAGTTCTTCAAGCTAAAACTTGCTCAACATAGATCAGCTGAAGCCAATCTTGGCTAATTTGATACTATCATACTAATACAAGGTGATTTTTACATTCAAGATGTGACTGCTTTGCTAAGTAATTTATGAACTTTTTTAGATAAGCATTGAGTAATCTATAATATATTAGAACCTAAAAGTGAAAATATCACAATACCTAGGAGACTTCAAATCATATATCTCTCGCTCAAGCCTTTGAATGAAACTGAAGCAATCAATATCAAGTTTTTTTCCCCTTTTTACTTCAAATATTAGTACATAATTATAGCATGTGTAACTACAAGTTTCTAATCACAATTAGTAACTTTCGTTCTTTTGACTACAACAAAGATTTTTAGAGCATAAAACTCAGATTTCTAAATAAAAAATCGACTTGTTCTGCTTCGCACAAACATCTTTCTGAAGTTAATTTACTTATTGAAAGTTCATACACTGAAATCACTGAAAGTAAACCAAATTAAATTGAAAGGAAAGACTGTAACAATAATATTCCTATAGTTTTACCATTAAGGACGGCGAGGTCAAGGGTATCGACATCGAATCCGGCATCGAAGTAATGATCAAAGACGTGACCGGGAGCGTCGACGTGAGTACCGGTGTGGGTAGGCAACTTCATCTCAGAGTTATTAGCAAGGGAACCGTTCTTCATGCTGGCAGGGAGCCACAGGAACCGTCCAAGCCCATCAGAACTTTCCCAAACGGGCATGTCCTCACGGTACCTATGGCTGATATCGAATATCCGTCCGTCGTCGTAAACTTCCCTTCTCAGAGGGATTAGATCGTCGCCCCTCGGTGAACAAGAGCCGGAATCGTCGCCGAAGCCCGACGGATACGCGTTGGGAGATGATGATGCCGAGGAGGCTAGAGACAGCACGCATAACGATAGCAACTGGGAGGATAAGAGCAGAATCAGAGAAGATTCCATCCTGCTTCTCATGGTGAGCTACTAAGCAAAAGATCCTCCCGGCGATAGAGTGAAGATATGTTTCAAACGATTTTTCTTCCTTTATAAAAGTCTTTTAAAGATAAAAACTCTTTTATTTAAATTAAAAATCATATAAAAGTTTTTTTATATAATAATATTATATTAAATAAAAAATAACTATAATTTAAAGATTTTAGAATTTATTTGATGTTTTATTTTTAATTTTTTATTTTATTTTTTTGTTTTAGAATTAGTTATTAGGATTTAGGGTTGATTGATCTTCATTCTTCTCCTCTAAAGGTTTATTTTTTTGGGTTTAAATTTTAAGGTTTATCTCTTTCTATTTTTTAGGATTTTATTATTATTATCTTTTTTTAGATTTAATAATATTTAGGAGTTAGGATTCATATTTAGAATTTTAAAATTAAAATTATTTATTTTAGTGTTTATGTTTTTCTCTTTAACTTTATTTTTAACTGTTTTTGCTTTTGAATTTGACAAAAACTTGTTCTTGAGTTGCATTAAAAGTTGTCAAGTTTATATTTTTTTTCTTTAACTTTATTTTTAACGGTTTTTGTTTTTGAATTTGACAAAAACTCTTATTTTTGAGTTTCATTAAAAGTTGTCAATTTTAATAATCCACTTATCAAAACGTGATCAAAAGCTTGCAAAACCCGTTCCAACCCAACTAAACGGGTTAGGGTCGACATGTTTGTTAAATGAGTTGGGTTCGTCGACATGTTTGTTAAATGAGCTGGGTTCGGATTGAGGTTTTCTCGACCCATAAGTAAATGGGTTGAATCCTAACCCAACCCGCAAACCAGTGTGATCTGTTTTATTATTATTATATTATTTTTTTTATTAATTTAATATTAAAAATAATAAAATAATTAATTAATTAGATAAATTTTAAACGGGTTGACGAGTTTGACCCGTTTATGGGCGGGTTGGATTCGGGTTGAAGTTTTCCTGACCCGTTGGTAAGCGGGTTGAACCCGATACAACCCATTTAAGTCTCGACCTGGTTACGACCCGACCCGACACATTGCCACCTCTAATAGAGCCCCATGGGTAAGCACTGACCTTCTCACCGCTTCATCAGCATTAAAACCCTGCAATGTCACTTCAACATCAATAACATGATGCCACGTTACACCATAAAAGCAGTAACCTATCAATTTAAACACCTTAAACCACCTTCAACCCTAAACCTTATTCCACCGATTTCATTGCAGGCAGGGGTGTAAACGAGCCCAGTTCAGCTCGGGCTCGTAAAATCTAGACAAGGCTCGGGCTTGGTAAAAATTTCTGGCTCAGGCTCGCTATTTTTCAAAGCTTAGGCTCAGCCCGCAAGAGCTCGGCTTGTGAAAAGCTCGGCTTGGCTAGTGAAAGCTCGGCTCGTAAAAAGGATGGGAAAAAAACAATTCAGCAATAATTTTTTTTTTTTTTGTGAATTCAGCACTAATTCAATTAAATTAATTAGAGTTTTTAAATTACTTTGACTTAAGCACCCTACTAATTAATTATGTATTTAAAAATTAAAATATATATATATATATATGATACCTATGATATATAAATTTTTATATGATATATAAGACCGAGCCGAGCTTTAACTGAGCCGAGCCTACCTAAGCTCGGCTCAAGCTAGTTAAAATAGTGAGCTTTTTTTTTGGGCTCAGGCTCGGCTCGCGAGCCTAAATATTGAGCTCAAGCTCGGCTCATGCGAGCTGAGCCCAAGACTGAGCCGAGCTAGCTCAACTCGTTGACAGCCTTAATTGTAGGGACGATTTTCGTCCTTTAGGGTGAGATTATGGATACGTGCCAGTAAATCCTTATTAATTACCAACGAAGGTTGGCCTGAGTGGAAGGGGCTCTGATCGCTTAAGCAAGTGGTCTCGGGTTCGAGCCCTTGTGGATGTAGCAAACTTTCTTGGGAGAGGTCCCCCGCCTTGGCGCCCGACCGTACCTCGGAGGATTAGTCCTGGGCAAAATGCCTGGGGATACCTTGGGAAACCAAAAAAAATAAAAAAAAATCCTTATTAATTTGAAATCAGATGTTTTTTTTTCACCTAAAAAAGCAAAAAAAATGGACAATTGCAACCAATTGGAAAAGGAAAGGCCCGTGGATATTGGAATGGATCAAAGGCCGTTCATGACCCGAGTCCAAATCCTACTCTGTTGCGCTGATCTGCTCCTATATAAGACGCAGGACTGTCTATCAATACATGTCGTGTTGCTACTTATGTGTACATCCTGGCAACCCTACGTTGTAAAAGATCTCAATAAAGTAGTTAGGATCTCACAATGGGTTGATACTGGTGATGCACAAATGGGTTAATGATTAATATGACAATCAGATGTCAATTTGATCAAAGAGGTTTAAACAACAAGAGGTTCGAATACTTAACATGCACTGGCCTAAACCAACGACTAGTTGTTCCAATGCAGGATTTCCTTTGAAAAAGATAAAAATAAGGAGAAAAGACAATAGATTAGTTAGAAATGTTCAGAGAGACCACCATAGATCAACTTTTGAAAGAAGAGTTCATAGATAAACTCTGAATGTTCAGAAAATTTTAGAAAAGTTCGAATATTTCAAAATCCAAAAAAAAAAAAAAAAATCCCTTTCTCAGTGCATGATTGGTCTTTTTAAAGCCAATATTTCCTCAAATCTCATTACTTGACCGTTAAAATGTCTAATCAATATATTCAAAAACGTCTCATTAATGTATACAAACGTTTTGATTTGAATATTCAAAGTGTTAGATTAAGTATACAAAATGTCTAATAAATGTATGCGAAACGTTTGATCAATAATGAATGTGAAGTCATATAGCTCGTAAAAAACATTTATTATGCGTTATGCTTTCTGCGGTGATTAAGTCCTTTAATATGACAAGATCCATAGGGATCTCGATAGCACTTATCTCTCTAGCTCTTCATTCCTGAAAGTCTATGTTTTATTTCCCCTTATGGTTTAAGTAAATGATCTTGAATTTAGGAATTTCGAAGGATGATTGGATGTCAAGAAATGTTCCCTTAAATAAATACAATCCGTAATATTATGATTTTGAGATGCAAGATCGATCTCGAATGTTTATCTCGTAAGATGGTTTCGAGATAAAAAGATGATTATTTTGAAAGATAATTCGAAATGCTATAATAATTATCTCAAGAAGTGACCTCCAAGTAGCAAGATTTTAGAATGATACCTCGAAATGCCTAAAATAGCTATCTCGAAAGATGACTTCGAAATAGCATTATGTTGATTGTTTCATTACTTGAGGTTTAAAATACTGTATCGCTTGTGAGGACGAATTGGCACTCTCGAGGTGGCTAACCTTGAATTACTTCTTATGAAGATATTAATGTCTTAATTTGGTGAATCTGATATACAGAAGATCAATATCCTTTAAAGAATCCCCAAACAGTGGGTTTATAAAATAATAAAGAGTTAATTCATCACAGGTGAACCCTTAATCAAATAGACTTTGAGATATTATTCCAACACAGGTTGACCCTCAAAGAATGTCATTTCGAGAGGTTGTCCCAACACAAGTGGGTTCTCAAAATATGTCACTTTGAAGGACTATCCCAGCACAGGTGGGCTCTTGAAAATATGTTACTCCGAAGTGCTATCCTAACATAGGTGGGCTCTCAGAATAAATGAGTTCGAGGAACTATCCCAACACAGATAGGCCTCAAAATATGTTAGTCCGAGGGGTTATCTCAACACAGGTGGGCCATTGGAGAATATTGGTTCGAGATAATGTCCCAACACAGGTGGGTTCTCGAAATATGTCACTTCAAAAGATTATCCCAACACATGTGGGCGTTCGAAGGATATTTGAAATTTCGAAGGTGTATTATTTATTCACAAGACCCTCGAATGAGTTACATAATTTTATAATTGATCCTATAAGATGGCACATTATTATTGGATCAATTCAATTTTCAAATTGATTCATCATCAATACTAGGGGTGAAACTCGATTCAGTTTGAGTAGGGTTGATCTTAACCCAACCCCAAACTTACGTCCTTGAAGGTCAACCCAAATTCAATCTAACTCAATTTGAAACCGAACTATGAAACCTAAATCCAAACCGATTTTATTTTGTAGACCCTAAACTCAATGAAAGCACCCGAAGGAACAATGGCAACCCCTCCGATGGTGAATCAGGACGAGAGAAAACAAATGGGGGGTTCAAGAGTCGCCACTAATCCTTTTTACGGTGTGATTGGACACCGGGGCCTTATGAAATAACAACTAATAACTCCACTGGATGCGTACCAAGAGATCAATGGGTTCGGAGATTCGATTATGAGAATGAGGAAGGTGTTAGGCACCCCACCTCATCCGGTCTAAACCGGTTACTTACTCCTTGATTCCCATATCATCCTCTCAAGCATTTGACTCAATTTGTGAGTGACAAAAACGACAATTACACTATAACTTATGGACTCTATTTAGTGGACAAAAATAATCACACGTGTCTTAAGATTACCGGCATTCTAACCTAGACCGGATTCTACATGAGGAGTTGAGGTGTATGCATCTAAAAGCCAATGGGAACCCAAAACCGGTAAGCCAATCTCCACACATGGATTTCTCCACATGCTTCTCGGGTCGTGTGGTTTAGGGTGGAGCGTTGGGCACCGACACCGGGGGCAATGGTCGCCCGGCCGGAGGCCTAC
>JAUPMG010254539.1:0-21427 GCA_031762675.1 Pachysandra terminalis | reverse complement strand
TTAGGTATAACACTAACACAACATTATTTTATATATTTATGCAATTTAATTTCACACTTACCGAGGCATGCCGACCTCGACTTTCGTCTTACGACCCAACCCGGCCTAGTCCGGTCCGACCTGAAATTTCAAGGGAAAATTACAATTTTGCCCTTAAAAAAATACGGGGTATTACACAGGGCTCTTTCACTCTCTCACATTATCATATCATTTCTATCATTGGGTATATTCTCCTGAGAATTGGCAGGAGGGCTCGCTCATTAACTCACTTACCTTATCATATTTTTTCAATTAGGTATATTATCCTGAGATTTAGCCAGGAAAATCATTCGTTTTCTTCCCCCTCGAGTATGCTTTCCTGAGATTTAGCCGGGAAACTACTCGCTTCCGGATGTGTTTCCTGAGATTTAGTCGGGAAAGCTACTCGCTTCCAGATGTGTTTTCCGGAGATTTATCCGAGAAAACCATTCGTTTTCGTCTCCCCCGTGTATGATTTCCAGAGATTTAGCCGGGAAAATGGCTCGCTTCCGGATGTGTTTTCTTCAGATTTGGCAGGGAAAACCATTTATTTTTTTTCTCGAGTGTGCTCTCTTGGGATTTAGCAGGGAGGGTCATTCGCGCATTCGAGTGTGTTCGCCTGAGATTTGGCCAAGAGGGCTCATTCACTCGCTCACATTATCATATCATTTCTATCTTTGGGTATATTCTCCTGAGATTAAGCCGGGAGGGTTACCTATTACATTCGAGTGTGTTCTCCTGAGATTAAGCCGGGAGGGTTACTTATTACATTTGAGTGTGTTCTCCTGAGATTTGGCCAGCAGGGCTCACTCATTCACTTACATTATCATATTTTATCATTTAGGTATATTTTCCTGGGATTTAGCCGGGAAAAGCATTCGCTTTCTTCTCCCCTGATTATGTTTTCCTAAGATTTAGCTGGGAAAACAGCTCGCTGCCGGATGTGTTTTCCTGATATTTAGCCGGGAAAGCTGCTCCCTTCAAGATGTGTTTTCCTGAGATTTAGCTAGGAAAACAATTCGCTTTCTTCTCTCCCGAGTATGTTTTCCTGACATTTATCCGGGAGAGCTGCTCGCTTCCATATGTGTTTTCCTGAGATTTGGCCGGGAAAACCATTCTTTTTCTTTTTCCTTGAGTGTGCTCTTTTTGGATTTAGCCGGAGGGTCATTCGCGCATTCATCGTATCATCTTGTGCATTGCATTCGTCTGTGTTCTCCTGAGATTTGGCCAAGAGGGCTCATTCACTCGCTCACATTATCATATCATTTCTATCATTTGGTATATTCTCCTGAGATTTAGCCAGAAGGGTTACCTATTACATTCAAGTGTTTTCTTCTGAAATTTGGCAAGGATGGCTCACTCACACACTTACATTATCATATTTTAACATTTAGGTATATTTTCTTGGGATTTAGCCGAAAAAAATCATTCGTTTTTTTGGCCGGGAAAACCATTCGCTTTCTTCTCTCCCGAGTATGTTTTCCTGAGATTTAGCCGGGAAAGCTGCTAGGAAGTATGTGTTTTCTTGACATTTGGCCGGGAAAACCATTCATTTTTTTTCCTTGAGTGTCCTCTCTTGGGATTTAGCCGGGTGGATCATTCGCGCATTCATCATATCATTTTGTGCATTGCATTCGAGTGTGTTCTCCTGAGATTTGGCAAGCAGGGCTCTTTCACTCTCTCACATTATCATATCATTTCTATCATTGGGTATATTCTCCTGAGATTTAGTCGGGAGGGTTACCAATTACATTCAAGTGTCTTCTCCTGAGATTTGGCAGGAGGGCTCGCTCACTCGCTTACATTATCATATTGTTTCATTTAGGTATGTTTTCCCGAGATTTAGCCAGGAAAATCATTTCCTTTCTTCTCCCCCGAGTATGTTTTCCAGAGATTTAGCAGGGAAAGTAGCTCGCTTCCGGATGTGTTTTCCTGAGATTTAGCTAGAAAAGCTTCTCAATTCCAGATGCGTTTTCCTGGGATTTAGCCAAGAAAACAATTCGCTTTCTTCTCCCCCGAGTATGTTTTCCTGAGATTTAACAGGGAAAGCTGCTCGCTTCCGGATGTGTTTTCCTGAGATTTGGCCGGGAAAACCATTCTTTTTCTTTTTCCTCGAGTGTGCTCTCTTTGGATTTAGCCGGGAGGGTCATTTGCGCATTCATCATATCATTTTGTGCATTGCATTCGTCTGTGTTCTCCTGAGATTTGGCCAAGAGGGCTCATTCACTCGCTCACATTATCATATCATTTCTATCATTTGGTATATTCTCCTGAGATTTAGCTAGAAGGGTTACCTATTACATTCAAGTGTTTTATCCTGAAATTTGGCAAGGATGGCTTACTCACACACTTACATTATCATATCTTAACATTTAGGTATATTTTCTTGGGATTTAGCCGAAAAATCATTCGTTTTCTTCTCCCTCGTGTATGTTTTCCTGAGATTTATCCGGGAAAGGGGCTCGCTGCCGGATGTGTTTTCTTGAGATTTAGTCAGGAAAGCTACTCGCTTCTAGATGTGTTTTCTTGAGATTTTGCGGGAAAAACGATTCGCTTTCTTCTCCGCTATGTATGTTTTCCTGAGATTTAGCCGGGAAAGCTGCTCGCTTCCGGATGTGTTTTCCTGATATATGGTAGGGAAAACCATTTATTTTTTTTCTCGAGTGTGCTCATTTGAGATTTAGCCGGGAGGGTCATTCGCGCATTCATTGTATCATTTTGTGCATTGCATTCGAGTGTTCACCTGAGGTTTGGCCAGGAGGCTCATTCACTCGTTCACATGATTATATCATTTCTATCATTGGGTATATTCTCTTGAGTTTTAGCCGGGAGGGTTACCTATTACATTCAAGTGTGTTCTTCTGAGATTTGGCTAGGAGGGCTCACTCACTCACTTACATTATCATATTTTATCATTTAGGTAAATTTTCCTGAGATTTACCCGGGAAAATCATTCACTTTTTTCTCCCCTGAGTATGTTTTCCTGAGATTTTGCCGGGAAAGCAGCTCGTTTCCGGATGTGTTTTCCTGAGATTTAGCCGGGAAAGTTGCTTGCTTCCAGATATGTTTTCCTGAGATTTATGCGGGAAAACAATTTGCTTTCTTCTCCTTTGAGTACGTTTTCCTGAGATTTGGCCGGGAAAACTGCTCGCTTCCGGATGTGTTTTCCTGAGATTTGTCCGGGAAAACCATTCTTTTTTTTCCTCAAGTGTGCTCTTTTGGGATTTAGCCGGGAGGGTCATTCGCACATTCCTCATATCATTTTGCGCATTGCATTCCACTGTATTCGCCTGCGATTTGGGCAGGAGGGCTCATTCACTCACTCACATTATCGTATCAGTTCTATCATTGAGTATATTTTCCAGACATTTAGCCGGGAGGGTTACCTTTTACATTCGAGTGTGTTCTTCTGAGATTTGGCCAGGAGGGCTCACTCACTTACTTACATTATCAGATTTTATCATTTAGGTATATTTTGCTGGGATTTAGTCGGGAAAATCATTCGCTTTCTTCTGCACCGAGTATGTTTTCCTGAGATTTAGCCGGGAAAGTGGCTTGCTGCCGGATGTGTTTTCCTGAGATTAAGCTGGGAAAGCTGCTCAATTCAGGATGTATTTTCTTGAGATTTAGCCGGGAAACCATTCGCTTTCTTTTCTCCCGAGTATATTTTCCTGTGATTTAGCCAGGAAAGCTTATCGCTTCCGGATGTGTTGTCCTGAGATTTGGCCGGGAAAAGCATTCGTTTTTTCTTTCCTCGTGTGTGCTCTCTTGGGATTTACCCGGGAGGGTCATTCGCAAATTCGTCGTATCATTTTTTGCATTGTATTCGAGTGTGTTCTCCTGAGATTTGGCCAGGAGGGCTAATTCACTCGCTCACATTATCATATCATTTCTATCATTGGTATATTCTCCTGAATATTAGGTGGGAGGATTATCTATTACATTCAAGTGTCTTCTCCTGAGATTTGGCTAGGAGGGCTCATTCACTCGTTCACATTATCATATCATTTCTATCATTGGGTACATTCTTCTGAGAATTAGCAGGGAGGGTTACCTATTACAATCAAGTGTCTTCTTCTGAGATTTGGCTAGAAGGGCCTATTCACTCACATACATTATCATATTTTATCATTTAAGTATATTTTCCAGAGATTTAGCTGGGAAAATCATTCCTTTTCTTCACCCCTTATTATGTTTTCCTGAGATTTAGCCGGGAAAACTGCTCGCTTCCGGATATGTTTTCCTGAGATTTAGCCGGGAAAACTATTAGCTTGCAGATGTGTTATCCTGAGATTAAGCCGAGAAAACAATTCGCTTTCTTCTCCCCCAAGTATGTTTTCCCGAGATTTAGCCGGAAAGCTGCTCGCTTCCGGATGTGTTTTCCTGAGATTTGGTCGGGAAAACCATTTGTTTTTTCCTCGAGTGTGCTCACTTGGGATTTAGCCGGGAGGGTCATTCGCGCATTCATCGTATCATTTTATACGTTGCATTCGAGTGTGTTTGCCTGAGATTTGGGCAGGAGGGCTCATTCACTCGCTCACATTATCATATCATTTCTATCATTGGTTATATTCTCCTGAGATTTAGCCGGGAGGGTTACCTATTACATTCGAGTGTGTTATCTTGAGATTTGGCCAGGAGGGCTCACTCACTCACTTATATTATCTTATTTTATCATTTAGGTATATTTTTCTGCGATTTAGCCAGAAAAATCATTCGTTTTCTTCTCCCTCGAGTATGTTTTGATGAGATTTAGCCGAGAAAGCGGCTCACTGCTGGTTGTGTTTTCCTGAGATTTTGCTGGGAAAGTTGCTCGCTTCCAGATGATATGCTTTCCTGAGATTTAGCCAGGAAAACCATTCGCTTTCTTCTTTCCCGAGTTCGTTTTTCTGAGATTTAGCAGGAAAGCTGCCCACTTCCGTATGTTTTTTTCCTGAGATTTGGCCGGGAAAACGATTTGTTTTTTTTTCCTCGAGTGTGCTCTCTTGGGATTTTGCCGGGACGGTCATTCGCACATTCATCGTATCATTTTGTGCATTGCATTCGAGTGTGTTCTCCTGAGATTTGGCCAGCAGGGCTCATTCACTCTCTCATAATATCATATCATTTCTTTCGTTGGGTACATTTTCCTGAGATTTAGCCAGGAGGGTTACCATTTACATTCAAGTGTCTTCTCCTGAGATTTGGCAGGAGGGCTCGCTCACTCACTCACTTACATTATCATAATTTATCATTTAGGTATATTTTCCTGATATTTATCCAGGAAAATCATTCGCTTTCTTCTCCCCCCCCAACCCCCACCCCTCCCGAGTATGTTTTCTTGAGATTTAGCCGGTAAAGCTGTTCGTATCCGGATGTGTTTTCTTGAGATTTAGTCAGGTAAGCTACTCGCTTCCAGACGTGTTTTCCTGAGATTTAGCCGGGAAAACCATTCTCTTTCTTCTCCGCCATTATGTTTTCCTGAGATTTAGTCGGGAAATCTGCTCGCTTACGGATGTGTTTTCCTGATATATGGTAGGGAAAACCATTCGTTTTTTTTCTCGAGTGTGCTCATTTGAGATTTAGCCGGGAGGGTTATTCGCGGATTCATTGTATCATTTTGTGCACTGCATTCGAGTGTGTTCACCTGAGATTTGGCCAGGAGGGCTCATTCACTCGCTCAAATGATTATATCATTTTTATCATTGGGTATACTTTCCTGAGATTTAGCCGGGAGGGTTACCTATTACATTCAGGTGCCTGCTTCTGAGATTTGGCAAGGAGGGCTCACTCACTCACTTACATTATCATATTTTATCATTTAGGTAAATTTTCCTGAGATTTATCCGCGAAAATCATTCACTTTCTTCTCCCCTGAGTATGTTTTCCTGAGATTTTGTCGGGAAAGCATTTCGCTTCCGGATGTATTTTCCTGTGATTTAGGCGGGAAAACAATTCGCTTTCTTCTCTTTTGAGTACGTTTTCCTAAGATTTAGCGGGGAAAGCTGCTCGCTTCCGGATGTGTTTTCCGGAGATTTGTCCGGGAAAACCATTCTTTTTTTTTCCTCGAGTGTGTTCTTTTGGGATTTAGCCAGGAGGGTCATTCGCACATTCATCTTATCATTTTGTGCATTGCATTCCACTGTATTCGCCTGCGATTTGGGCAGGAGGGCTCATTCACTCGCTCACATTATCGTATCAGTTCTATCATTGGGTGTATTCTCCAGAGATTTAGCTGGCAGGGTTACCTTTTACATTCGAGTGTGTTCTTCTGAGATTTGGCTAGGAGGGCTCACTCACTCACTTACATTATCATATTTTATCATTTAGGTATAATTTACTGGGATTTAGCCGGGAAAATCATTCGCTTTCTTCTGCACCGAGTATGTTTTCCTGAGATTTAGCCGGGAAAGCGGCTCGCTGCCGGATGTGTTTTCCTGAGATTTCGTCGGAAAGCAGCTCGCTTCCAGATGTGTTTGCTTGAGATTTAGCCAGAAAAATCATTCGCTTTCTTCTCTCCCGAGTATGTTTTCCTGAGATTTATCCGGGAAAGCTGCCTGCTTCCGGATGTGTTTTCCTCAGATTTGGCCGGGAAAACCACTCGTTTTTGTTTTCCTTGTGTGTGTTCTCTTGGGATTTAGCCGGGAGGGTCATTCGCGCATTCATCGTATCATTTTGTGCATTTCATTCGAGTGTGTTCTCCCGAGATTTGGCCAGGAGGGCTCATTCACTCGCTCACATGATCATATCATTTCTATCATTGGGTATATTCGCTTGAGATTTAGCCGGGAGGGTTACCTACTACAATGAAGTGTCTTCTCGTGAGATTTGGCCAGTAGGGCTCACTCACTCACTTACATTATCATATTTTTTCATTTACGTATATTTTCCTGAGATTTAGCCGGGAAAATCATTCGCTGTCTTATCCCCCGAGTTTGTTTTCCTGAGATTTAGACGGGAAAGCAGCTTGCTTCCGGATGTGTTTTCCTGAGATTTAGCCGGGAAAGCTTCTTCATTTCAGATGCGTTTTCCTCAGATTTAGCCGGGAAAACTATTCCCTTTCTTCTCCCCCGAGTATGTTTTCTTAAGATTTAGCCGGAAAAACTGCTCTCTTCGGGATGTGTTTTCCTAAGATTTGGCCGGGAAAGCCATTCGTTTTTTGTCCTCCAGTGTGCTCTCTTGGGATTTAGCCAGGAGGATCATTCGCGCATTCATCGTACGATTTTGTGCATTGCATTCGAGTGTGTTCTCCTGAGATTTGGTTAGGAGGTCTTATTCACTCACTCACATTATAATATCGTTTTTGTCATTGGGTATTTTCTCCTGAGATTTAGCCGAGAGGGTTACCTATTACATTTAAGTGTGTTCTCCTGAGATTTGGCCAGGAGGGCTCACTCACTGACTTACATTATCATATTTTATCATTTAGGTATATTTTCCTGAGATTTAACCGGTAAAATTATTCACTTTCTTCTCCCCTGAGTATGTTTTCCTGAGATTTAGCCGGGAAATCTGCTTGCTTCCGGATGTGTTTTACTGATATTTGGCCGTGAAAATCATTCGCTTTCTTATCCCCCGAGTATGTTTTCCTGAGATTTAGCCAGGAAAGCTGCTCGCTTTCGGATGTGCTTTCCTAAGATTTGGCCGGGAAAATCATTCGTTTTTTTTTTCGAGTGTGCTCTCTTGGGATTTATCCGGGACGGTCATTCGCTCATTCATTGTATCATTTTGTGCATTGCATTCGAGTGTGTTCGCCTGAGATTTGCCTAGAAGGGCATATTCACTCGCTCACATTATCGTATCATTTCTATCATTGAGTATATTCTCCTGAGATTTAGCCGGGAGGGTTACTTATTACATTTGAGTGTGTTCTTCTGAGATTTGGCCATGAGGGCTCACTCACTCACTTACATTATCATATTTTATCATTTAGGTATATTTTGCTGGGATTTAGCCGGGAAAATCATACGCTTTTTCTGCACCGAGTATGTTTTCCTAAGATTTAGCTGGGAAAGCGGCTTGCTGCCGGATATGTTTTCCTGAGATTTAGCTGGGAAAGCTGCTCGCTTCAAGATTTGTTTTCTTGAGATTTAGCCGGGAAAACCATTCGCTTTCTTCTCTCCCGAGTATGTTTTCCTGAGATTTTGCCGGGAAAGCTTATCGCTTCCGGATGTGTTTTCCTAAGATTTGGCCGGAAAGGCCTTTCGTTGTTTTTTTCTTCGAGTGTGCACTCTTTGGATTTAGCCGGGAGGGTCATTCGTGCATTCATCGTATCATTTTGTGCATTGCATTCCACTGTATTCGCCTGCGATTTGGGCATGAGGGCTCATTCACTCGCTCACATTATCGTATCATTTCTATCACTGGGTATATTTTCCAGAGATTTAGCCGGGAGGGTTACCTTTTACATTCGAGTGTGTTCTTCTGAGATTTGGCTAGGAGGGCTCACTCACTCACATACATTATCATATTTTATCATTTAGGTATATTTTGCTGGGATATAGCCGGGAAAATCATTCGCTTTCTTCTGCATCGAGTATGTTTTCCTGAGATTTAGCCGGGTAAGCGGCTCACTGCCGGATGTGTTTTCCTGAGATTTAGCCGGTAAAGCTACTCGCTTGAAGATGTGTTTTCTTGAGATTTAGCTGGCAAAACCATTCGCTTTCTTCTCTCCCGAGTATGTTTTCCTGAGATTTAGATAGGAAAGCTTATCGCTTCCGGATGTGTTTTCCTGAGATTTGGCCGGGTAAACCATTCATTTTTTTTTTCCTCGAGTGTTCTCTCTTGGGATTTAGTCGGGAGGGTCATTCATGCATTCATCGTATCATTTTGTGCGTTGCATTCGAGTGTGTTCTCTTGAGATTTGGCCAGGAGGGCTAATTCACTCGCTCACATCATCATATCATTTCTATCATTGGGTATATTCTCCTGAGAATTAGTCGGGTGGGTTATCTATTACATTCAGGTGTCTTCTTCTGAGATTTGGCCAGGAGGGCTCACTCACTCACAAAAATTATCATATTGTATCATTTAAGTATATTTTCCACAGATTTAGCCGGGAAAATCCTTTGTTTTCTTCGCCTCTTATTATGTTTTCCTGAGATTTAGCTGGGAAAGCTGCTCGCTTCCGGATGTGTTTTCCTGATATATGGTAGGGAAAACCATTCGTTTTTTTTCTCTAGAGTGTGCTCATTTGAGATTTAGCCGGGAGGGTTATTCGCGCATTCATTGTATGATTTTGTGCATTGCATTCGATTGTGTTCGCCAGAGATTTGGCCAGGAGGGCTCATTCACTCGCTCACATGATTATATCATTTCTATCATTGGGTATATTCTCTTGAGATTTAGCCGGGAGGGTTACCTATTACATTCAAGTGTCTTCTCCTGAGATTTGGCAATGAGGGCTCACTCACTCACATTATCATATTTTATCATTTAGGTAAATTTTCCTGAGATTTATCCGGGAAAATGATTCACTTTCTTCTCCCCTGAGTATGTTTTCTTGAGATTTTACTGGGAAAGCAGCTCGCTTCCGGATGTGTTTTCCTGAGATTTAGCCGGGAAAGCTGCTTGCTTCCAGATATGTTTTCCCGAGATTGAGGCGGGAAAAATTCGCTTTCTTCTCCTCTAAGTACGGTTTCCTAAGATTTTGGCGGGAAAGCTGCTCGCTTCCGGAAGTGTTTTCCTGAGATTTGGCCGGGAAAACTATTCTTTTTTTTCCCGAGTGTGCTCTCTTGGGATTTAGCCGTGTGAGTCATTTGCGCATTCATCGTATCATTTTATGCATTGCATTCGAGTGTGTTCTCCTGAGATTTGGCCAGGAGGGCTAATTCACTCGCTCAAATTATAATATCATTTCTATCATTGGGTATATTCTCCTGAGAATTAGCAGGGAGGGATACCTATTACAATCAAGTGTCTTCTTCTAAGATTTGGCTAGAAGGGCCTATTCACTCACATACATTATCATATTTTATCATTTAAGTATATTTTCCAAAGATTTAGCTGGGAAAGCCGCTCGCTTCTGGATGTGTTTTCCTGAGATTTAGCCGGGAAAACTGCTCGCTTGCAGATGTGTTTTCTTGGGATTAAGCCGGGAAAGCCATTCGCTTTCTTCTCCCCCGAGTATGTTTTCCAGAGATTTAGCCGGGAAAGCTGCTCGCTTCCGGATGTGTTTTCCTAAGATTTGGCCAGGAAAAATGTTCATTTTTTTCCTCGAGTGTGCTCTCTTGGGATTAAGCCGGGAGAGTCATTCGCGCATTCATCGTATGATTTTCTACATTGCATTCGAGTGTGTTCGCTTGAGATTTGGGCAATAGGCCTCATTCACTCGCTCACATTATAATATCATTTCTATCAATGGGTATATTCTCCTTAGATTTAGCCGGGAGGGTTACCTATTACATTTGAGTGTGTTATCCTGAGATTTGGCCAGGAGGGCTCACTCACTCACTTACATTATCATATGTTATCATTTAGGAATATTTTCCTGGGATTTAGTCGAAAAAATCATTCGTTTTCTTCTCCCTCGAGTATGTTTTCCTGAGATTTTGCCGGGAAAGCGGCTCGCTGATGATGGTGTTTTCCAGAGCTTTTGCTGGGAAAAATTCTCGCGTCCAATTGTGTTTTCCTGAGATTTAGCCAAGGAAACCATTCGCTTTCTTCTCTCCCGAGTATGTTTTCCTGAGATTTAGCTGGGAAAGCTGCTTGCTTCCCTGTGTGTTTTCCTGAGATTTGGCTTGGAAAACCATTCGTTTTTTTTCCTCGAGTGTGCATTCTTGGGATTTTGCCGTGAGGGTCATTCGCGCATTCATCGTATCATTTTGTGCATTGCATTCGAGTGTGTTCTCCTGAGATTTGGCCAGCAGGGCTCATTCACTCTCTCACATTATCATATCATTTCGTTCATTGGGTACATTCTCCTGAGATTTAGTCGGGAGAGTTACCAATTACATTCAGGTGTCTTCTCCTGAGATTTGGCAAGAGGACTCGCTCACTCACTCACTTACATTATCATATTTTATCATTTAAGTAAATATTCCTGAGATTTATCCAGAAAAATCATTCGCTTTCTTCCCCGCCGAGTATGTTTTCCTGAGATTTAGCCGGGAAAGCCGCTCGCCTCCAGATGTGTTTTCCTGAGATTTAGTCAAGAAAGCCACTTGCTTCCAGATGTGTTTTCCTGAGATTCAGCCATGAAAACCATTCGCTTTCTTCTCCCTCGTGTATGTTTTCCTGAGAATTAGTCGGGAAAACTGCTCGCTTCCGGATGTGTTTTCCTGAGATTTGGCAAGGAAAACCATTCGTTTTTTTTCTCGAGTGTGCTCTCTTGTGATTTATCCGGGAGGGTCATTCATGCATTCATTGTATCATTTTGTGCATTACATTCGAGTGTGTCCGCCTGAGATTTCTCCAGGAGGGCTTATTAACTCGCTCACATTATCATATCATTTCTATCATTGGGTATATTCTCCAGAGATTTAGCCGAGAGGGTTACCTATTAGATTCGAGTGTGTTCCCCTGAGATTTGGCCAGAAGGGCTCACTCACTCACTTACATTATCATCTTTTTTTTTATCATTTAGGTATATTTTCCTGGGATCTAGTCGAGAAAATCATTCGCTTTCTTCTCCCCCCAGTATGTTTTCCTGGGATTTAGTCGGGAAAGCGGCTCACTGCCGGATGTGTTTTCCTAAGATTTTGTTGGGAAAGCAGCTCGCTTCCAGATGTGTTTTCTTGTGATTTAGCCAGGAAAACAATTCGCTTTTTTCTCTCCCGAGTATGTTTTCCTGAGATTTATCTGGGAAAACTGCTTGCTTCCGGATATGTTTTCCTTAGATTTGGCCGGGAAAACCATTCGTTTTTTTTCCTCGAGTGTGCTCTCTTGGGATTTAGCCGGGAGGGTCATTCGCGCATTCATCGTATCATTTTGTGCGTGTCATTTGAGTGTGTTCTCCAGAGATTTGGCCAGGAGGGCTCATTCACTCGCTCACATGATCATATCATTTCTATCATTGGGTATATTCTCCTGAGATTTCGCCGGGAGGGTTACCTATTACAAGGAAGTGTCTTCTCATGAGATTTGGCCAGGAGGGCTCACTCATTTACTTACATTATCATATTTTATCATTTAGGTATATTTTCCTGAGATTTAGCAGGGAAAATCATTCGCTTTCTTCTCCCCCGAGTTTGTTTTCCTGAGATTTAAACGGGAAAACAGCTCGCTTCCGGATGTGTTTTCTTGAGATTTAGCCGGGAAAGCTTCTCGCTTCCAGATGCGTTTTCCTCAGATTTAGCCGGGAAAACTATTCCCTTTCTTCTCTCCGAGTATGTTTTCTTAAGATTTAGCCGAGAAAGCTGCTCGCTTCGGGATGTGTTTTCCTGAGATTTGGCAGGGAAAACCATTCGTTTTTTTTCCTCGAGTGTGCTCTCTTGGGATTTAGCCAGGAGGGCCATTCACGCATTCATCGTATGATTTTGCGCATTGCATTCGAGTGTGTTCTACTGAGATTTGGCTAAGAGGTCTTATTCACTCGCTCACATTATCATATCATTTCTATCATTGGGTATTTTCTCCTGAGATTTATCCGAGAGGGTTACCTAATACATTCAAGTGTGTTCTCCTGAGATTTAGCGAGGAAGGCTCACTCACTCACTTACATTATCATATTTTATCATTTAGGTGTATTTTCCTGAGATTTAGCCGGTAAAATTATTCACTTTCTTCTCCCCTGAGTATGTTTTCCTGAGATTTAGTCGGGAAAGCTGCTCGCTTCCGAATGTGTTTTCCTTAGATTTGGCAGGGAAAACCATTCGTTTTTTTTCTCGAGTGTGCTCTCTTGGGATTTATCCAGGAGGGTCATTCGCGCATTCATTGTATCATTTTGTGCATTGCATTCGTGTGTGTTCGCCTGAGATTTTCCCAGGAGGGCTTATTCACTCGCTCACATTATCATATCATTTCTATTATTGGGTATATTCTCCTGAGATTTAGCCGGGAGGGTTACCTTTTAGATTCGAGTGTGTTCTCCTGAGATTTGGCCAGAAGGGCTCACTCACTCACTTGCATTATCATTTTTTTTTTATCATTTAGGTATATTTTCCTGGGATCTAGCCGAGAAAATCATTCGCTTTCTTCTCACCCGAGTATGTTTTCCTGGGATTTAGTTGGGAAAGCGGCTCACTGCCGGATGTGTTTTCCTAATATTTCGTCGGGAAAGCAGCTCGCTTCCAGATGTGTTTTCTTGAGATTTAGCCAGGAAAACCATTCGCTTTTTTCTCTCCCGAGTATGTTTTCCTGAGATTTATCCGGGAAAGTTACCTGCTTCCGGATGTGTTTTTGTCAGATTTGGCCGGGAAAACCATTCATTGTTTTTCCCTCGAGTGTGCTCTCTTGGGATTTAGCCGGGAGGGTCATTCACGCATTCATCGTATCATTTTGTGCATGTCATTCGAGTGTGTTCTTTAGAGATTTGGCTAGGAGGGCTCATTTACTCGCTCACATGATCATATCACTTCTATCATTGGGTATATTCTCCTGAGATTTAGCCGGGAGGGTTACCTATTACAATGAAGTGTCTTCTCATGAGATTTGGCCAAGAGGGCTCACTCACTCACTCACTTACATTATCATATTTTTTCATTTAGGTATATTTTCCTGAGATTTAGCCGGGAAAATCATTCGCTTTCTTCTTCCCCGAGTTTGTTTTCCTGAGATTTAGACGGGAAAGCAGCTCGCTTCCGGATGTGTTTTCCTGAGATTTAGCCGGGAAAGCTTCTCGCTTCCAGATGCGTTTTCCTCAGATTTAACCGGGAAAACTATTCCCTTTCTTCTCCCCCGAGTATGTTTTCTTAAGATTTAGCCGGGAAAGCTACTCGCTTCGGGAAGTGTTTTCTTGAGATTTGGCCGGGAAAACCATTCATGTTTTTTCCTCGAGTGTGCTCTCTTGGGATTTAGCCAGGAGGGTCGTTCGCGCATTCTTCGTATGATTTTGTGCATTGCATTCGAGTGTGTTCTCCTGAGATTTGGCTATGAGGTCTTATTCACTCGCTCACATTATCATATCATTTCTATCATTGGGTACTTTCTCCTGAGATTTAGCCGAGAGGGTTACCTATTACATTCAAGTGTGTTCTCCTGAGATTTGTCCAGGAGGGCTCACTCACTCACTTACATTATCATATTTTATCATTTAGGTATATTTACCTGAGATTTAGCCGGTAAAATCATTCACTTTCTTCTCCCCTGAGTAAGTTTTCCTGAGATTTAGCCGGGAAATCTGCTCGCTTCCGGATGTGTTTTACTGAGATTTGGCCATGAAAATCATTCGCTTTCTTCTCCCCCGAGTATGTTTTCCTGTGATTTAGCCAGGAAAGCTGCTCTCTTCCGGATGTGCTTTCCTGTGATTTGGCAGGGAAAAGCATTCACTATATTGGCCCCCGAGTTTGTTTTCCTGAGATTTAGCCGGGAAAGGTACTCGCTTCCGGGTGTGTTTTCCTGCGAATTGGTCGGGAAAATCATTCGCTTTCTTCTCCCTCGAGTATGTTTTCCTCAAATTTTGCCGGGAAAGTTGCTCTCTTTCGAATTTGTTTGCCTGAGTTTTGGCCAGGAAAACCATTCGTTTTATTTTTCCTCGAGTGTGCTCTCTTGAGATTTAGCCGGGAGTGTCATTCGCGCACTCATCGTATCATTTTATGCATTGCATTCAAGTGTGCTCTCCTGAGATTCAGCTGGGAGAGCTGCTCACGCACTTTTGTCTCGTCATTGCATCATTCGAATTCATATGTTTTCTTTTTTTTTTGCCTCTTTTGGGAGAGTTCGTTGTAAGCCGCCCAAAAGTAGGTTTTGTTCATTGAATTTTTCATCATTGCATTCACATCCAATTGCGTTATGTTCAGCATTCATACATCATTGCACTCACATCATCAGGCATTACATCATCATCATCATCATCATTATTTCTGAGATACTCTGAAGTTTTTTTTGAAATTGCATGTTTCAAGGTGCAGTCACTTTTTAGACAGCCTAGAGGTGATCATATCATCTCCTTCTCACAGTTTAGAGAACCATTTTCATGCTGGTAATTGTACCATTTTTCTCAAGGTTCAGCATTTTAATGAACCTTCGACCTTGAGAAAAGCAAGTTAAGAAGGTTCGAAAAGAAAAAAAAGAAGAGAAGAAAATAAAAAAAGCAAGTTTTTTTTTTTAAAGTCATAAATCTTCTTCATATTATCATAATCGTATTAGTCGGAAAAAAAATTTGAAAATGAAGAAAAGGGAGTGCAGCCCAACATTGAAGAGACTATGGCCATAAATTTGGGGATGAAGAAGGACCCAAAACATGTGAAAATTGGAGTCTTGTTTTTTCCTAGATAAAAGAGTGAATGATTGTATAGATGTTTTTTCTTGGTTGTGTCAAGACTTGTTAAGGATAGATACAGACCCTTTTGTTCATGGATTGTCAGCTTTGCCTAAAGTGAGATCAGTTGAGAAAGAAGCGATTGTTGAGAATCTGAATGGTAAAAAGATCAAGCAAGAGATTCAAGTTCATAAGATTGAGTTTCGTTTTAAAGAAGATTCAATTGTTAATTCCACTTCATCTGATTGACGATATCATTGGAGTATTAGGAGATGAAAGAGTTCAAGCCAGATCTAGTTGGACCAAATCAAAGAAGAAAATTCAAGTTAATCAAAGAGGGTTCATTTCAGCACAAGTGCATTGAGAGACCGGAAGAGAGTAGATGGAGATTGCTACACCATCAGTTCATCACTAGTCTACCTCTCATTCTCTGTTTTCTTCTTCTTCCTTTCTTTCTTCTCCTTCCTCTGTTTTCTATCTTCTTCATCTCTTGTACAGAACACCAAAACCCAAGAAAAAACAAAAACCAGAAAACTTTGAACCATAAGGCCCTGTTTGGCCGGAATAAAAAAAAATATTCAAACTCCACACCAAATACAACTGCTACCATTCTCAGCCGCGCTCAACAGTAGAGCTCCAAGCAAAGAAGAGCAGCAAAGGAGTTCATGGCAGCCACAGGTATATAATTTTTTTATTTTTTCATTTTTTTTTATCATTATGAGAATTGAAAGCATGTTATGGAATTAGTCCTTGATAAATCTGATTAACCTATAGTTAATGCAAACTCTATTTCAATGGATCTTGATGAATTTTAGGCATATTATGTTGTGGTTGTGATGTTACGTAAGTACATTTTTCTCATTATTTTGGGTATTTGATGAATTTAGATAACCTAATTTTGCCATTATGCGTTTATATTTTATTCATTTCTTTTATTAGTTAGAAGAATTAGGTTAATTTTCCATTCTAGTGTTCTTAGATTTTTGTAGGGATTTAGATTTTTATATATGATTTTAGGATATTTTCTCTATTTTCTTTTATTATCTTAGGCATTTCTAGATTTTAGCATGTTTTTTTTTTATTTTTAGGTTTTTATCTAAAATTGGCCCAAATAACTTTCAACCAGGTAACCGATTGAACCGGGAGTAGATGGGTGCCTAACATCTTCCCGTCTCTCAAATAAACCCCCTTACCTTAACTTCTGGTTAAACCACCTTAAAATTCACATTTTGGTATATTTTATAAAAAATCAATAAAAACCCGGGTGACCATTCACACCCAATCTCAATGGATGATGGTGACTCCAAAATAACCCGATCAACCTAGGGTCCACCCGCCCCGGGGGCGATCACACTCTGAAAGGAATGATAGCACATTTCCTACCTTGGGTTGTATATATTCCCTGAAAGGAAAGATGGTGTATTCTACCTTGGGTTGTATATATTCCCTGAAAGCAATGATTACTAACAATTACTTGGTCGTCGTCATCGCTGTCGTCGTGTCGGTAAGGCTTGGCCTAAACACCTTTGCATTGCAATGTGTCCCATCAAGCATACATTCATATCATATGATGCATTGCACAATAAACTTCATATTACACTTCATACACCATAATACACATTATACTTCACATCAGGCATTATACATCACTTCACTCATTGATATATTTGAATCTCTACGAAATGGAATAATATTATTTTGAGGGAATGATTGTATACCATGTGTGAAGTTACAGCATGATGATGTTGTATAACATGATAGGGTGTTGTACATGGATCTTGATACTTGTAGAATACTGATGATAATATTGTTGAACTTGATTATAACTGTGAGATGGTGAAATCTTATATACTTATATGTAAGATGTGTGTATTAGATTATTAGAGTGTTAAGGACATTGTGAATGATGTACTTATGTGAATTGTTGATGAACCTTGCATGAATGAATTGTTTTGTCTTGTTACTATGGAAGTATCTATTGTATTGCTATGGAGTTTTCCTATTGAGCTCCCGAGCTCATTCCTATTGATGTAACAGGTGCATACCTCAAGTGATGTGGACTTACTAGGACTTTGGCGAGTTGACTTGTTTCATAGACTATGTTTTATTTTACGCTTTTGACCCCTTGTGGGCTATGTGGCTATAATCACTTTATAATTGTAGGTACTCATGACTTTGTGGGTTATTTCGTGTTGGTACGACAAAGGTTTTAAGGTTTTAATTTTATAAGACTTCCGTTGGTTTGTATATTATGCTCTGTGTAATCATAATATTGATGTTGGTTGAGATTGTGATTGGTTTGGCAACCGCATCCGTTAAGTTGATCCGAAGGTCAATCCCTTTGAAATCCTCGAGATCCCTTATCTCGGATTGGGGGCATGACAGCAATATGCATGCTATTTGGCATTCGAATAGTGTATGTCCCACACCGGATCCAATCCCAACTACCCATGATGTTTCATATGAAATCATCTTGAAAGTGCATGTAGTAATTACCTAGGGTGTGAATAGGTTTTGCGCTGATATGCGGAATTATTTGGGTCCTTTTTATAACCTATTTAATTATGCTAGTTGTTTTAACAATTATGGGGAAATTAAAAACAGTAGCTCACATATGTTGATAGTTATGCATACAAATTTAACGAATTGAAGTACAAAAGCAAACCAATTAACACATGAGATTTATAGTGGTTCGGCACCCTAGCCTAGTCCACTCCCTTAAAGATAGCACCCGCGGGTCTCAAGGATTTCACTTGGTAGGTTTTGTTTACTGTGGCTCACCTCCAATCGTAAGAAGAAATTGCCAGCATTCTCCAAGCCGTTACAAGAGTTTCAATGGCTCACCTCCAACCGTAAGAAGACACTACCAGCTTTTTCCAAGCCGTTACAAGAGTTTTAATGGCTCACCCAAAAACCACTACGAGGTTTCCCGGTTGTAGTGGCCCAAATATAATATAATGAATGAGTAGTTTTTCTAACTTAATAATGTAGCTTCCTAAATAGAACATTGAGGACTAACTAGTAATATAATTGTTTGAGTTGAGGATCAATCTGTAATTAGAGGATAGCTTTGGGGAGTGTACTGTAATTATCTAAGATTGATTTGGGCTAAACATTGTCTTGGTCGTATGGAGCATTAGTTAGATTGTTGGGCTAGTTTAGTCACTGAATAATAGTATAATGGGATGGAACTAATGGGCTGAACTAGAGTAATCGTTTGGACCTAATTAGAAAGTGGGGTTGGTTTGGTAATTTGATTAAGATTTGAACTGTTCTAGAAGGGAATTGGAGAAAAGTTTCTAATGAGAGTTGGACTGGGATTGGTTAGAATAGGATTAGAAGGTTTTTGATTGGTTCGTAAGATTAAAGGATCTAGAAGAATAGGTTTCTGATTGACTTAGGATTTGGGAGATTGGTTTGTATGTTTGGATTAGATAGGAGAGAAAGGGAGAATTAATAAAGGCTAATAAGAGAAAGAACATTGAGGAGATCGTGTACAACGAGAGGGAAGATGAATTAGGGCTTTGTGAGATAAAAGAAAGAGAATAGATCTAAGAATTTGGGGAAGAGAAAAGGTTGTGGATGGATCTGGAATTCGAGGAAGAGGAAGATGAAGAGGCAATTGGGGAGGAACACGTTGTAAAGACCTAAAAATTAAGACGAAAAAATAACTTTACTGAGAGGGGTAAATTAGTAATTTAACACTCCACACCTATAAAATAACATAAGGTTATTTATAAACTAAGATATAATTAGGATTATAAATTATAGTAAATAAACTAATGTCATCAGTAAAGAATTATAGCTTAAGTAAAAAACAGGGTTAATGGATTAATCTAGGTTTAACCAAACAGGACCTAAGATTAGTAATTAATTAGATTTGGGCTTAAGTGAGATTCCTAAGGCCCAATTATATTAATTAAAGTCTAATTTTCGTGATAATAAATTAGGAAAACTTAATGATTAAGTTACAATTGAATTAAGACTCTAGACCAACACTTAAACACCAACTAGTATTCCTAATACAATTCTAACACTTAGAGCTTATAAAAATAGGATTGATAAAGAGATTAGATGTTAGAAAGCCAGTCAATTTCGTGGGAAGCCTTAGGAAGAACCAAAAGAAGATTAGAAAATCAGAAAAATAGAATAACACAAGAAGAAACAACAATAGCCGAAGAACCCTACAGCACCTGGTGAGTTTCCTTTAGTGTCTCGTGTATTTACTTCTTCCCTAATGTGATATCATGGGGAATTCCTTCCTTTTCACATGCATAACCCTTCCCCATGATCATATTACTAAAACCTAGAAATATTACTTGTATTGAATAACATTAACCCACGATGTATATGTTAGACAGTTAGAGATCCAAGAAATTAGTTTTGAAGAAGTATTGTTAAAACCTAAATTATTGTGACCATTAGAATGATCAAATCACCATGCACGAAGCCCTAAGATGATTAGTTGAACAACCCTGGAAATCCTCTTGACCTAAAACTGCTTTTCATAATCCAGCAGACCAACTGGTGTGCTGGTTAGCCTGGCGGGTAAAACCCTACACCTTGGCACAGGCAGGTCTCTGCCTAGCCTGCCGATGCCAACCGGTGTGCTGGTTATCCTGCCGGTCCCAACCGGTGTGCCGAGACCCTAGTGGTACCTTGCCGGTTGAGCACACCTTGACCTTACCCTGTAGCCGAACCCAACCGATGTGCTGGGACCCTACCAGTTGTGCACATCTTGATCATAGTGACTCTATTTTGATATATTAAGACCTTGATTACCCTAGAATTGATAAACCTAACTTATTTGACTTCTAATACAACTTAATGACCTTCTTGAACCCTCCTAATGGCATGAAATCCCTATAGACTTAATGATGTGTATGTTGGCATGTTTAATCTATGAATTGTTGTGTGAATAACCTATGTGATGCTGATCTTTATTTAGGACCCTTGATTATTGAATATCCATAAGAGTTATAATATTTAATTATACTATGTATAACACCATCATCATATCAGTTGTGCATCAACCTATATGTATGTGGGTATTATGTGATTATATTACTCTAGTATCGTGAGATTGTGCTCATGTCTATGTTGTTTTAAATATATGTCTGTGAATTCATGTTGTGTGCATTCATTAATAAACGGACCTGAATCTATGAGCTGCATATTGAAAACCCAGCCGAGATGGCAATGACCTATATCAAATTACTAAAAAAGTCTTGACTCAAGACAGGCTATACCATTATTTAGTCCAATGATGGACTACTTATTATTATTTTCGCGCAAGGTGAAGGGTATGGGACCCAAAATACTTGTGGTAAGATGAAACGTGTGGGATAGGCCTTGTATGGGGGTCGCAATTTGAATCATAAGGGTCGCCCTTTTAGTATTCGGATGATTCATGTTCTCATTGAGGTTTGTTCATATTTTTGACGCCTTTGTTATATTCCCGTGATCGAAAATAAGTGGGGGAATTGTGCCCTCTTGGTTGAAGCCTCTTAGAACTAAAATGCGCATATAGAATATCTTGCTTGAGAATGGCCTTGTATGGTGGGGGGATGGTTCAAGAAGACATTTTGCTCAAGTAATTGATTGATCTAGTATGAGACTTAAACTATTTGAATGTTGAACATCATGCATACTGCATTATCATGTGATTGTTGATATTATTGTTGTTATCTTATGTATGATACACTTGATATAATTATCATATAGACTTAGGCATTATAGAATGAAAATATGACCATTGATATGCTTATGATACATGCCAAAGTGAGAATTAGATGAGAGAACATTATTGCTGTTCATGCTATCATTATCATCACGTTTTACATATCATTAACATCATTATTTCCAGAATTATCATTATTATACTATATTATATATTTTTGCTAGTAGCCTTAGGTGATGAGTAAATTGTAATAACCCAACACCTTAATAGAGTATATCCCTAAGTTATTTAATTAATTATTTTTAATGCTAGGTTAATTAATTCCTTAATTAATGGTATAGTTTTAAAATAGGGATTAATCGGTTTATTGTAATTTCGTTTGGGGTAGTTTT
>JAUPMG010254529.1:0-21427 GCA_031762675.1 Pachysandra terminalis | reverse complement strand
GGTCCATTTCCCTCCATTAGCACAAATAGGGTCCTCCCATTTTGGCTCAATCTTGTACTTAAAACAATGGAAGTCTGCTCCGACAGCAAACTTGCTTGGATGAAGTATGTTATTGTAAAGGCTGCAATTACATACCAAAATATAGAACGGATGAAATGTAACAACTGAGAAAAAAGAAATTGACTGTTAAAGAAGGTAACCACCAATTTGGCTACCATGGATAGCAGCAGCAAAGTAAGATGCTACATTGCAGCAATTCTTGAAAATTATTATACATTTGATTATTTACTATATAAATTAAAAAGAAACAAATAAATAAATTAAAAGCATATAACTTACACAGAACTAGCAGAAACACACATTTCCACAATTTTCTGTTGTCTTAAATCTTATTATCTAAGTACAAACACAACTGGCATATCCAGGTATCCAGATACTGGGGACCAACAAAGAAGTTATGATTAATTATCATAATATTATCCTGATATACATGGAATCACAGAACTACCAATGAACTACGGAAGGAAATGAAACAGAAAAATGTATCATGCATACTGACAGAAGAAAAAGACAGAAACTATTCTGCCACGTTATAGACAAACTAACTGGGTCATTTCATTGTAATTACTTGTATGATTCACAACAAACGTGCAAACTGACAACTTTGGACAACTAATTGCAACACGACCAAGTAGCACTAGGGTGTCGATGGATACCTCATACCTGAAATACCAATTTCTAATCAGTAGGATCTGATTCCAATTCTATGGAACAGATTAGTAATCCGGTAAGGTCTGAGTCCACAAAAATGGTACTTGAAAAAAATGGACCTGATAATTTGGTTTTTGTGAAAATGGTGGGACCCACACAAAATGCAGGAATGTATGCAATTAAAAGCCATTTTTTTCTTTCTGGTAAAACCAACCTGATTTTTCGGTAATATGATGCATTGTTCCTTGTGCTCTCTCATTTCTAACCAAAAATATCCCTGTAACTCTTAATTTCTATCAAAAAATGTCCCTGTATTATTTAAAATCATGCAATTTTCCTATATGTTTGAAAATTTCTGCATGGAAATTACCTTCACTTTCCTTTACATTAATTATTCTTGGTGTGCAAACAGAGCCTAGTGTTTTTCTAGTTTAATAACTTGAAAATTAAAGAAATGATGAGGGCCAGATATTTAATCGGATCAGTTTGACCCATAACCGAAGGACGTAATGGGGTCTGATCTGTTTATACTAACATCCATCCTGAAACTGCCCTGTTGGCACCTCAAATTAGCAGCAGACTTTTAACAAAATGCTAAGCCAAGCTTATCAAAGAAGAAAAAGAAAATGGAAATTCAAGGCAACACCATTTCCTATATAGACAGGTTAGATCTCATTAACAAATTATAACAGACCAAACAGCATAGACTCACGGTCCCCAATGATTCAGATAATCATAGCAATAACTTAGGCAACCAAACAACCTTGTATAACACAGATAGAAGGTTACTGCCGTCATAGAATGATTAATGGAATTGAGAAAGATTTACGTGTTAAGGTTATCTTCTTCTGATGGCTTACTATTTTATTAAAATTTTAAGGACTTCTAATAAACGCACACCATTACTCCTTACCATTCATTATTAATTACTTAACATTAAACAAAGACATGTTAGATGGTCTTATTCACCATAAATCTAAATCAGCAACTGCATGATTTTATTCCTTCATGTCATCCTGTAGCAACGAGAATTGGAGAATAATAAGCAATTCCCTCAGGAATGTTAATAAAGCAGTGCAATCTGTCACAAACACTAAAGGCAACAAATTATAAATGCTATTGATTAGTTTGAGTGTTAAAGAAGTAGATTTGTTTCTTGAAGCCACCATTCAACAAAAGACATGTCCCAGTGGCAGTATAGCTAAATTGTTTCTTAGTTTGAGGAACTCGGTCAACCTTTAAAGACTCCAAGTGATTTGAAGAAGACTGTATAATAAGTAAAACTTCCACCCAGTTCGCTCCTAAAAGGATGTGCTGCAAGAAGTTCTCTAGTTCCTGATCTTTCAGTCAGCCCCATGCTAGAGCTAAAAAATAATAATCTCTACTCGACCATGTAACCATCATCAGGAGAAGCATTGTACTCTTGCATATGATCTCTCAAAATGCGTGAATTAAGTAGACTCAGCTTCACAGCAAGATTGCCAAGACCGAATTCCCCTTATAAAGAAGCATGAAGTCTACATATTGGTCCTGATAAGAATAACCAAAAGGCCAGCCATGGTTTTTTCCTTCGATGAGCAGATTCAGCATAGTGCGATCTTTTATTGTCAAGCTTGTAATAAACATGAGCATGCATTTCAATCATGAAACCAAAAGTCTACTGCCTTCATCTGATAGAGGTAAGAAAGACTCGATGGTGTCCACTAACATAAAACAGTTAGTCCTACCTAACAAACAAATGAAATATCCGAGAAAGCATATTCGGCTGCCCCCAAAGCCCACTTCCATTTGCTTTATTAAGGGGTGCTGAATTAAAGACTCGGTTTCGGAACGGGGATCGTCCCAGTCCGATCCTGAGTTGGATCGCCAATCCAACTCTGGATCGGACGATCCGAACGATCTCAAGAAAAAAAAACAAAACAATTTCAATAACTTAAGGAGTCAAAATGTAATTTTCCCAACTTCTTTTTATCCCCAAATCGTCTCTAAAAGGTTTTCAATCAACGAGAAGCCAGGAGAAAAGGGAAATGAAGCCGATCCGAAGAAGAAAAAGAAGCGCTGAAGAAAAAGAAGCAGAAGCTGCTGCTGTAAGTTCCTCTCTCCCTCCCTCCCTCTTCCTCTCTCTCTGAAACTTTTCTCCCAAGAGAGCTGCTCTTTCTTTCTCAGGCGTTCTGGAACCTTTTCTAGGGTTTTTTTTTAAGAAAAAAAAAAGACGTGGCTGCTCTCTCTCTCTCTCTCTCTCTCTCTCTCTCTCTCTCTCTCTCTGTCTGAACGTGCACAGGTTTCTTTTTCTTTTTTTAGATTTTGACCGAATCGTCCAAAACAAAAACTGGACGATCCATATTGTATCGAACAATCCAACTCGCCGATTCCGAGACGGATCGTTCGGATCGCCCGATCTGTATCCGGATCGGACCGAGTCGGTGTGTTTTTGTTTTTGGGATCGGTTTTGGATCGGGGATAGTCCCAGTCCAATCCGAGTTGGATCGTCCCATCCAGACCGGGATCGGACAATCCTTTACACTATGCATTCAATAATAGGAAAACCATAAGACCACAAACAGGTTTCTTAACAGTAATAAAAACTGGAGGCATCACTAAAGTTTAGCACAAACCAGAGATAGCCTTATTAATTGATAAGCAACACAAGGGTTTTGTGACAAGGCTTGATATGATCTTTTAACCCCCAAGACTAAATACAGATTCGGATTTAAGAATTCATAGCAGACCAAACTGAAATTTGGCAAAAGTCAAGAATATTTCACTTTCATCTCAATCCCCAAATGCAAGGTCATTTCATCCAACAGCGCGAAATGCATTTCACAAGAAACCATAATAAATTAAAAGAATCAAAGTGAAAACCAGTGATGCAAAGAACACAACAAAACCCTTGACGTAAAAAGCAATAAACCAATTGATTCGTCTGAAGCTAATTCTAATTCATGGATTAGGGTTCGCATATATGACCAATCGATTCGAGGAAATCCTTATAACTCTTTCTTCAAAGTCGTTTAGAAAGCAAAACTTTCGACCCCAAATAAGTTCTTCCACAAAACTTCCCAAAAAAAAGTGAAAATCCAAGAAACTACCAATCGGAGATGAAGGAAAAAAAAAGGGATCAGAAGAATATACCTCCAGAATTCCTCAACGGTGGCGAAGGTGTGGATGGGGCGAATGGAACTGCCCCAAGAAATTTGCTTGGATTTGGCAGAGGGGTTGTCAAACCAAAAGGTCCACGAGTGCTCCAAAGGGTGAGGTTGATGTGCGATGGCCGTCGAAGACGAATCTTCGCCTCCTACAATCTCTCCTTCCTCAGGTTCTTCTCCATCGATAGTTTCTGCAACGCTATTGTTTCCATCCTCTTCTGCAGTATCAGTAGAACCTAATTTCACTACGCCCTCTACTTCCTCTGGCATCTTCTTCTTCTATTCAAGCTTGCTTTCGTTCTCTGCGTCTCGCCTTTGGTTGTTTACACCAAAAGCCTTATTTCGTGATTCTTTTTCTATAGAAAGTATGGGATTGGGGCTTAAGAACCCAAGGCTCCGTTTGGATATCATAAATTTTGAAAAACAACGTCATAAATTTTGAAAACAAACGTGAAAGAACGTGAAAATAACTTTCCAGATATCGTGAATAGTAATGAAAATCATATAGTTATGATTTTCAACGGACATTTATGAACCTCCAAAGGATGCAACGGACATCTTTAACCTGACATGGGCTAACAACTTTAAGATGGTCAATTTACAGGCTAACTATCTTCGTATTGTCAATTCAGTAGACCAACCACTCTGAGATGGTCATTCATCAAGGGTTAATCACCCTCAAAGGATTAAGAGTTTTGTTCACTTCAAAGGACAAAGATACGAGTTTGTCACTCTCAACTTCAATTTACTAACTTCAAAGTCATACTTATCTATCCCTAAAAAACACATTTGGATGACATCTTACATTACATTCACTGACTTCAAAGGAAATTCTCAAGGAGAGTTTAGGGCTGCAACTCGGTTCGGTTTGATTCGGGTTGACCTCAATCCAAAAGCAAACCGAGGTGTATACAATATCAACCCAAAACCGAACCGAACCGAATTGAGAACCGGATATCCTAACCCGAAAACCGAGCCGAAATTAGCTGAGAAACCCTAAACCTGAATCAAACCGAATCGAAATTACTAATTTCGGTTCGGTCTGGTTCGAGTTAGTTCGATTTAGTACAAATTAATGATTTAGACTAATTGACAAGGGCTGTTAATATAGAGAGAGAAAAGTTCTAAACTTTTCTTTCTATATAGGACTAGGATGATAATGGTGTGTATTCATATAGGAAAATATGTATGTAATATATATCGGGTTTCGGTTCGGTTTGATTTAGAAGAATGTATATAAATGTCGGGTTTCGGTTTGGTTCGGTTTAACCGTACTATAAACCCAAAACCGAACGCTTTGATTCGGTTTCGTATTTTCATAACCAAAACCGAACCAAGCCTTTAGAAACCCAACCCAAATCGACCCGAAAATCGGTTTGGGTCGGTTCGATTTCAGTTTTAACCGACCCAAGTTGCACCCGTAGAAGAGTCCTTCGAAGGCATGTTTATATTTCCATTCCCATAAGTCACCTTCAGATGACATCTGTTGACTTCGAGGGTTTTCTTGTTACACTTTACTTTAAAGGTTTTTCGAAGTAAGAATTTTTACTTCTGATTTCACTAAGCTCAATTCAAAGACACTCGAATTGGTTGCTTGACCTATAGCCTTGAAAGATTCTAGGATAACTCTTCTTTATAGGGATTATTGATCATGAAAATGAATTGCCTATTGAGAAAATTAAATCTAAGGTCTCTATATGGGCAATTTGAGAATATATTGGTCACCTTGTAATGCATGTAATTACTATGACTTCCTTCGAAGGAATATAAACTAAGCTACCAAAAAGGGTTCCTTCGAAAGTGAACGAAGACCAGAAGAATATATTTGTGAAATTTGAATGACTCTTCTATTTAAAGATGATTGTAATAAATCTCCAAACATCATGTGATAAAATCTTAGCTACTTATATATCTGTTGTATATCTTATCTAAGGGGGTTTGTCTTATTATGTATGTCGGTATAAGAATGGAAACGTTGCTTTTTATATATTTGTACAGGTTACACATGTCACATGATTCTTGATCTTCTAGACTCTAAAACAACCTATCACAGAGCAAGTTCACATATTTGAATGACTCACCCAATTTTCTTTTGGAAATAACTTAGGCGCGTTGAATACGGGTAGACTTGGACATGCATTGCTGCATGGGGATATTTCCAACCTCCTCTCTCGACACTTAATCGAATGACACTTGAAATACTCCCGGACTTGGAAGACTTTATCCACCTAAAAAACTGGCTAAATCAAGCGATTATAGGCTCAATCGGCCTAATTGGGATAAAATCGCAATTATTGACCGATTTTACGATCACCGATACTATTATGAGATATCTAAATGTTCAAACTGTTTAAGTTTAGAGTAGGGCGTGAAGTTTGATTACCAAAAAAAATTCATGCTTATTACAAATCCTGCGTAACCAGTACTACTATGAGATATCTAAGGCTGCATTTGGCCCGACTTATGCTTATGGATAAGCACTCATTAGATAAAGTGCTCAATGGGAGCACTTGTCCACAACAACAATAAATTGCTTATTTGAAGAAAATAGCGTTTGGTAAATACATTTATTTAAGTGATTATGAAAGTTTAGGGGTAAAATAGGTGTTATAAAAGTATTATTAAAGTTTAGAAATAACATTTATGTAAGTGCTTATAAAAGTTTAAGTGTAAAATAGGTATTTTAAAAATATTACTAAAGTTGTGAAATAACTTTACGCGTAAGAGCTTGGGAGAAGCTGCTTAGAGCAGCTTCTTCTTATGGGTAGCCTTCCTCTAGTGCCTATGGGTAAGCACTTACCCATAAGCGCTACCAAACACATATTTTTAATTTTAAAAAGAGCTTATATAAGCTACTAGTGGAAACCCCGTGAGATGCACTAGTGTGGAATTTCAACGGGCTTATTGGTTTATAAGTATCAATTTCTATTAGTGTCACTAAGTATTAAATACTAAAAGTTATCATATGTATAACAATTAACTGTCTTTAATATGTCCCGAAAGAGAATTATCAAATTGTTGAATTCGAAACAAATTTTCAATAATTTTGTATTTTTAACTTCCATGAACTCATTTTATTTTTTCCGCTAAGAGAGATTTTAGGTAGAACCCGTGCATTACACAAAGCACACAAATCATAGACCACATATCATGACCAAGCACACAAATTCAATTAAGGAACTGATCAAGAAGGCACCCACCGAGTAACACAGAACAAACTTCTACCTTTGAAAATGCAACAATATTAATCTAGAAGTCCTGTAGATTTGATAAACACATAACTTATTTATATAGACACACTCATAACTCATTTACATATTAACATGCACAACTCGTTAGAAGTTAGTTGGTTTTAATGGACTCTTGAGAATTATATATGTAACCTTTACTTGAGCATTGCCTATATTAAGATGTTCTTAGTAATCTGTCTTTATTTTACCCCTTATGGTCTATGGGTTCTTTACAATTCCTCAAGAATTGCACCATAACTCGCTTGCAATTAAATTAAAGTAAGCAATTAAATTAATTTTTTAAAGTGTGTACTTATCTAATTCACTATTTTTTAGAGTTAACTACATGTGTACAAATTTTACATGTGATCTTGCCGTTATATATAGTGTATAATGTATATAGATAGATATTGTCCTTTTCTTCTTTTATTTCATCATATGATATTTCATTATCTATACTCTTTTATATAATTTATTTTAGGGTTATCTACAAATAACCGTATTTTCATGTAATTTTTTTTTTAAATAAGTATAATAGATGTTTAATAGACAAAGAAACTATCGTTATTCTTTTAGAAAATATTATTAGAAAAGAATTTAATATTTTAAATATATATAAGAGCTATGTATAGAAAAAATTGGTTATTCTAATTAAAAATATATTTAAAAGTAAATTTAAATAAGTATAAGAGTTGTGTAAAGAAAAAACTATTGTTATCCTCTTTAAAAATATATTTAAAAGAAAATTTAAATAAGTATAAGAGTTTTTTATAGAAAAAACTCTCGTTATTATCTTAAAAATTATGTTTGAAAGAAAATATAGATTCATTTTTTAATTGCTCAAATTTATTATATATTTAAAAAAAAAATCAAAGTTAAAACAAAATCATAACTAACCTTGAACAGTAAGGTATGACAGTTTAATTAGAAGTTTTTTAATGAAAAAATAAACAATAATTCATGCACACTCTCTGGATCACCCTCATTATGGTTTGGGTAAGTGGAAACAGTTAAATATTCTGAATTTTCGGGATAAGTGGGAACCGATTGAAGTTGAAAAAAAATTAATATTAATAAAAATAATCATTAAAATATATAAGAAAAAAACATGTTACATATTTTATTATAAATTTCAGAGTTTTTAAAAATCATTTTAATTGGATTATGTATTTTTGGATGTTTTTGGTATTTCAAAAAAAATTTACCAAAAAAAATATCTAAACAATTAACAAAAATATATGTAAGATTTAAATATTTGTAGCATTGTAATTAATTTTTTTAGTGTTATTTTTTTTGGGCTCGATCTACAAATTAAAGATTTAAATACTTATAGAATTGTTATTAATTTTTTTTCTCTAGAGTAATCATTATCTAATTTATAAGGATTGGGGCTTATCCAATGAGAATGTGATATAATATCTTTGACATACAATAATGAATTCCTCAAGTTTAAGTTTCCTTAATTTGTCTATTAAGAATCTAAGATATCTTAAGTGTCATCAATTTCCAAAACTCTAAGAATGGATCTTGAATTTTTACCAAAAGAAAAAGGAAAGAATATTGAGTAGACATCGGAAAATCAAAGGTGGGTCCATCGTGCAGTCTTGAGTGTTCGCCACTCTCCAAGCCATAATCCATCATCGGATGGTATTCCAAGTTGTTATCGTAAACAAAGTCTGGGATCCAAGTTGCCATCGTAAACGAAGTCTGGGATCTCCATCTCGTTCCGTATGACATGTTTCAAAAGAAACTCCATCCTCTTTACGTATTCCAGTTTATCATATAACCTGCCATACCATATCATCACAAGCAACCATGACTTGCATAGTTTTTTTTAGCCTTTTCTAAATAGAAACTCCATTAATCATAATTTATAACAAATTCCCAATTCCAATATGATTTTTTTTCAACATAATCAAGATATAAAAAATAATTTTAATATTAGGTTCTGGGTCAAGAACAGAAAAAAAATAAAAAAGGAAGAAGGGATATCTGTACAAACAGAAAAAAATTAAGAGGAAGGAGGACAATCACGAGAAAAAAAAATGAGAGGAAGAGAGAGCGCCATAAGACTGGGATTAAACCTGCAAAGGTTAAAAAAAATGATCAAGAAGAGAAGCAGGAAAACAAATGAAATGAAAAAAAAAAGAGAAAAAATTATGAGGAAGGGGAAGGAGGAAAACAAAATAAATGAAAAAACTTTCTTGAAATGGTGTGGTTGAGCAAACCTTTCCTGGAAATGGTGTGGTTGAGCAAACCTACAAAAACAAAAAATATAACGAGGATGAAGTGAAAATATAAAGAGGAAGAAGTGAAAATATAGAGAGAGAGCGAGAAAGTTTTTTGTGCGGCTGATCATGCATTCGAGATCTGATTGGAGAGCACTGCCGGTCGAAAAATCTAAAAAAAGACAAAAAATTATGAGGAAAGAGAAAGAGGAAAACAAAATAAATGAAAAAGCTTTCTTGAAATGGTGTGGTTGAGCAAACTTGCAAAAATAGAAAATATAATGAGGAAGAAGTGAAAATATAAAGAAGAAGAAGTGAAAATATAGAGGAATATAGAGAGAGAGCGAGAGGGTTTCTTTGTTGGGAGTTCGGGACGTGAGATAATGGAGAAGCGAGAAAATATGGTATCAAACGAATGAAAAGTAAGACAACGTGTGCTTGAGGGCTTCTTTGTATAGATCTTAAAAAAAAGAAATGAGTTAGAGATTTCAAAAAATTATTTTATTAAGATGTTTTTTATTTTGTAAAAAGTTTTAATAAATATTATATATGAAGTGAAAATCTTTTATTAGTTTTCAAACTCTTTTATATTATTAAATTTTTTAAAATTCTGAAAAATTAAGATTTAGGAGAAGAGCTAAAAAGGCTTCCTCATGTATGATATATATTATAAGATAAAGCTGCAATACACTGTTCAAGTTTAGGGAAGGTCGCGAGGTTTGATTACGAAAGGAATAAAAAAAAACCTAGCATCCTTCGATACAATGTTCCGCTTCCCATGTACAAAATCACTCCAAATCAGACGTCACGGCCGTTCTACCACCACCGCCACCACCACTACAACCACCACCATTCTCTGTTTCCTCCACAACCCATCACTCAGATTCATCTCTCATCTGGAAAACCCCAACACATCATCTCTTACTGTAGATTACTTCATAAACTCTTGTGCGTTGTCACCTGAATTGGCTCTTAAAGCTTCCCAGCAAATCACTCTCATATCCTTTACCAAACCAGACTCAGTTCTCGCACTCTTCCAAAGCTATGGATTCACCAACACCCACATCACCAAGCTTCCTTTACTATCGCTGTCTGATCCCAACAAAATCCTAAAACCCAAGATCGAGTTCTTCACCAACATCGGTATCAAGGGTCCCGAACTTGCAAAGCTCATCACAACGGACCCAAGCGTCTTGACAAGGAGTTTACAGAAGCAAATCATCCCTTCCTTTAATTTACTCAAAAGATTCCTTCACTCCAACACGAACATTGCTTTTGCACTTGGGCGCTGCACATGGATCCTTCACTGAACCACTGAAACAATGGGTCCTAACGTTTCCCTCTTAAAAGGATCATGGGGTGCCCGAATCGAGTATTTCAAGGATAATCATGTTGCGCCCTCGAGTAGTATGTCGAAAACTTGAGGATTTCAGTAAATGGTTGAGGAGGTTGCGAAAATGAGTTTTGATCCCTTGAAAATGAGGTTTATCCATGGACTAACTGCATTGTTGACGATGAGCAAGGATAAGTGGGAGGAGAAATTAGCAGTTTATAAGAGCTTTGGCTGGTCAGAAGATGAAGTTATCTTGTTCTTCAAGAAGCAACCCATTTGTATGACAGTCTCAGTGAAGAAGTTAAGAACCACATTGGATTTCTTCATGAATAAACTAAATTGGAGTCGGGTGAATATATTTAAGAACCCCACTTGCCTGTTTCTTAGCCTTGAGAGGAGAATCCTGCCTAGGTGTTCCGTAGTCGAAGTTTTGCTCTCAAAGGGTCTGATTGAGGAGACGAGTATGGGTAGTGCGTTGACACTGCGTGAAGATAAGTTCTTGAAAAGGTTTGTGATCAAGTATCATGTTCAGCTACCTCAACTACCGAAGGTGTATGAGAGTAAAATAAAATTGAATATCTATAATTGAATATTTGGGTCTTAAAATGGAGTTTGAATTAGGAATGGGAAAAATGTTCCTCACTTGATTGTAGAAGAAGTAACTTCATTTTTGCCTTATTCAATAACATGTTCTCCTGATCTATTTGGTTCTGTATTGTTGATTTTGTTGAAATTTCTTGTTATACTTTGCAGTCTGTCAATTCTTATCCATGAATTGAACTAGGCAATTTGAAATGATCGAGTTTTAGTTTCTTGAAGAAAACATGTTAAATTAGTAAAATTTGGCATGGTGATTAACCCCATCTGGGGGGATCTGTTGTTGGAAGAATCCCAGGTTTATTCTCCACTAGACATTTTGGAAACTTAGCTGAGATCTCTGTGTACTTTTATTTTAACTTAGCAGAAAGAAAAGATGGTTGTTTCGCTGGTTGTCAGATGTTCTACTGTCGGCAATTAATTTATTGCGGAGAGCTCTCAGGTGAGATTTTACTTGTTCTATGTTTACAATTGCATGCTTTATGTTTCTGTCAAATGAATAGGAGAACAAAAATGGACAATTCTCATTTTTTTTCCCCATTTGTTTGGTGATGCTTAATTAACAATGTTGTATGCTTTGTTGTAGAGAAATAAATCTTGAATTTAAGAAATAGTCTCTGAAGAATCATATTGCATATTATGTTTATTAATATTGGCCTGATGGTAGGATTATAGAAATTGCGATAAAAGTATACAAGTGGTTTGGTGCACTAAGTGTAAGGGTTTCTTTTGATTGGTTCTGAATAAATGATAATTGCTTTCAACACTGAACCTATTGTTTTAATTAAATATATGAAAAGCTAACATGTCTTATGTTGCTAGGCCATGAGTGTTTTGGATTATAGTAGACCAATTATTGTCTAGAATCATAATTCCAATATAAGTAGGTATAATTGTTTTCATCTGGGTTGTTGATTTGTGGATATTGTGTTGTTTTGTGGTATATTTGATACATGGATTGATTTAATAAATTTTTCCCAGCTAATATGTGTTGGTGTGGGAGGTCGTGGCGGTGGGTTGCTGCGCAAGCCTCCTACTTGGGATTTGTCGGGCCTAAGGCCCGGACACCCAAGTTATCAAAAAAAAAAAAAAATGTGTTGGTGTAGGTATAAACTGGTATTTCATGCAGTATAATATCTTAGACATAGTCATAAAATTATTACTCACCATTCCTAGTTCAAAATAAACCCTCAAATTATTTCATATTCAATGTTATATTTTGCTTTGTGGAAAATTATTCCAGATCAGGTGAAATGTAGAATTAACTACTTCCCAACACTGTTTTTTCCCTAACTTATCTCTCAGTTTATATCTTATATCTCAAAATCCATGGACAAAAAATAGCCATCTGAATAAAGATTAGCGCTGATATTCTTGTGGTTTGCCATTGGTATCAGCTCTTACAGCTGCCTAGCAGATCGATCCCAGTAGTGGCACCAAACCAGACTTATTCCTTAAACTTTTTTATGGATCTATGGACTCACTAGGATTCATATCATGAAACTCGTCATTAAATGCAGTTCGTTTCATGAAACTCTCTTTTGCATGAGGAGGTCATCAATATGATTATGTTTTCTTGTAGCATACAACTTATTATAGTTGCAGATTAGATCTTGAAGATTCCTCTAATAATCCTCTATTGAGTTTCAGTGTTTTTTCTTTTCTATTTTCATTGGAAAAAGCATATCATCCAGTATATCTTGAATCGCACGTGCATGGTTATAACTTCTTCCATAGCATACATTACATTATGTCTACAAAACCATGAAGGACAATCAAAATTTCGGATATAAATATTGCTGGGTCAATGTGATTTGGTAGAAAATACTGACTTTTCCATCATTCATTCCTTGATAGTAGAGGTGGCAATGGGTCGAGTTGGGTTGGGTTTGGGCTTGTCATAAGGGTTACCCGAATCAGAGCAAGATCGCAAGAAACTCCTTTATCCAACACCCTCAGAGTCGAAATCGCCTGGTAGGTTTCATTTGATTGAAGGTCTTAATACTAGGATGTCATTAATAACACTCAAAATCTCTTGACACATGCATCACACGAGGTTTTTACTAGTATGTATATATATATATATATATATATAACAAAGTCTTAAATGTCGATATCGCTGGTCATGTTGTCCAGACTGGTCAGCGACATGGGGAAAAAGGAAAATCTGAGAAAACCAAAGTTTCAAAAAAATTTAAATTTTTTCCTATGTCATTACATGTCCGCTGACATGAGAGAAATTGAAAAGAATTTGAAATTTTTTTCCCATGTCACTGACATGTCACCGACATCAAAGAAAATTGACATATAACGATTTCTTGTAACATTTTGTGTCGCCAAGATAAAAAATGGCCACATGTCGTCAATATTCAGAACCCCTATATATATATATATATACACAAGTGTTGACGTTTTAACTTTTAACTCTAAAAATAATATTTCAAAAGAAATCCCTTATATGTGACACCGTTACATAAATGTTTCTAAATTACAAAATTGCTTTAACTGCAAAACAAAAAGGCATAATTTAGGGTTTGGGAGTCTTGATCATTCTATTTAGAGCAGTTTCTTGTCCTTGAAATAGATAAAAAACCCATCATCTAATAGGTTTCATTTATAAGACATTAAACATTTCAATTATCAACTTGATCATAGAGCATCTGAACCTTAATATTAACACTGCGTCTGGGCATTTCATAGGCCATGGACGATCAATAACCAGTTTCACCTTTCAATTTTGAGTGAAATCTTAAAGATGCACTCTCCACAGATGAAGAGCATGCTAGCCACCAAGTACTATCCCACTCACAAGCAAAAGTTTCTGGCAATCTGCTTCCAAATAATGGAATTGCAAGTCTAGCATATACTGACAGTAAGCAAGCAAATTCTTTTCAAACCAAAATTTAACCATCAAGGCATAAAGTATCAGCTATATTCCATTGAATATGGCAATCTTTGGAAGTGTGACAAACAGGATCTATGGTGGTAGCAAAGATTAGAAAATTAACATAGTTATAGAGAAGTTGCAAATAGCAGGACTCAGTTACATAATAAAAAGAAAAAGGAACACAAACACTACTTGTAGCTCTGTGCTTGCATGTTAATGTGTAATATTTAAGAAATAAGCTCCAAATCATATTCATTCTCAAAATGACCAGTATTTTTGGTATCCAGATTTGCCTGCAAGAACAAGTAAGTCTACCTTATAAGCTTTACTTTTGAAAAAGTAAATCCAGAGCTAGGGCATCTATTTGTTCCAGTCTTCTCCTAAAATCTGAGGGAATATATATATATGTCAAGCATACAAATTTTCTAATGAAATCCATATGATACATTTTCTGGGATTTAGAGTAGGACATCCAGGCTCAGCATCGAGAACAGGCCTGTGTAAAATAAACTATTTTCATATTCAATTATTCATCAAGCCCAATGGAAAAAGTTTATAGAGAAAATTTATACTTAGACCAGTGAATTGTTGAATCTGAAGATGTTTGTTACTTAGACCAGTAACAAAGTTGTTTGTTAATGGTAAGCTGAAAAACAAGGATCAAATGGATAATATTAGATATAAAAATACAATAATCAAAGAAAATAGCAAACACAGAAGATGCAATAGCAGAGTTAAAATCAAAAAAGAATTTCAAAAATAGTTTAATCCACTAATGGAATTGTCAATATCGTACAAATATTGATATATTACGCGGACCGATGGCTTCATTCCCTACACCAAATATGAGGCAACTATCGCTCACATAATGCAAGGGTACTACAATTCATTCAAGCTTATTGCTGGAAGAACAGATAATCCATTGTGCAATCATCGCGGTCATCTTTGAACCTAGCATTGAGAAAAATAAAGAAATTAAGGGAAGGCCAACATAGAAACATAGATGGCTATATCAGGTAATACTTTAAATAAACGAAAAGTAGTAATATTCATACCATATAAGATTGACAACAAATTTAACTACTATTGATGAACAATCAAAGCTGTAAAGCTATATGCCAATATCAGTTCTAGTGTTTACAAGCCAAGTAAATTCTTTGAATTGAACAAAATTGGTAATATTTACCCATTTAAGATTGCCAACAAATTCAACAAATCCCTCCCTCCCTCCTCCCCCCCCTCACTGGGGGTACCCATATGCTTAAAATATTAGCTTTTTATTTGTTTTTCATACCTAGATGGGAACTTGAACCCAGAACTCTGTTATGACCATCAAAGACATTGGCATCTTTATAAGCCAATTTTGAATGAAACCATTCCAACTGTAGGTATGATTGTGGAAGAACAACAGACCTGGGTTCAAATCCCTTAAACTACAACACTATCGAACAGGAGCAAGCAGCTTGCCTACCGCGGAGGGGAGTGAATTGAAAGTTGAGACCATAGTTCCCTAATTCCCTAAAACAGCAGTAAGCAGTGAATGGTTTAGCGAATTATATAGCCATTATAGAAAGTATTTCCATCAGATTTATAGAGAATTTGGCTACTTCTGAACCATGAAACTGAACCAAACTGCGAATCAGGCAACTATGATTTAAACAATATAGACTTGGACGGGAGAGGAACTCACTGCTATATTGTTGATGAGAAGGAATCCTAAATCATATTTACTCACTAAAGGATAAGTCGATTCGTGAAGAAGCATGTCATATGACAAAAATAATATATAATTCTAGAGTAAGATGTAACTATGATTCTTGACTTGTAGTTTCATTAACTTAAAAGTTGGGATGGTAATAAGAACACTTTTTTAAGAATAAATTAACGCATTGCTAGACAACACATCAAAATAATACACAAAGCACCTTTATGAGCATATAATTGCCACTGACCAATGAATGTGTCACCAATAACCAGCAAATGAAAATTTAAGATTGTTCCATTGTAAATATAATCTTAAAATGCATATTTACAACAGCTGAGACCATGTCCAATACATGTTATAGGATAATAGTGTAAAGACTCGGTATCAGATCAGGGATCGTCTTGATCCGATACTGAGTTGGATTAGAGATCCAACTCAGGATAGACTGATCCAGAACATGTCTCGGGAAAAAAATTTATAGAATATAAAAAAATCAGAAAATTATAAGAAATACAAATACATAAAAATTAGTTTCAAGACATTTCTAAAAATTTATTAAAAATTATTTTACATAACATATTGCTGCAATTAAGCATTCGCCATATCAAAATATGCAATGAACCTTAGTTACAGTTATATAACTAATAGAAAATATTAATATAATGACTTAAACAACAACTAAACAAGACCATTCTTACCCAAAAAAAAAACTAAACAAAACAATGACGTATGCCAATGAAGAATGAAAAAATTGATGAATAATTGACAATTTACAAAATGTGATATGACTTATCAATTAAAATGAAGTAATACATTCAAGTTCAAGTATTTAGTTAACCACAAGTATCAATGTTTCATACCATAGGAGACCGGGGACATAATCTTAATACAACATCAAATTTCAATATGGGTCAAACTGTGTGTCATCATCATCATCATTACTCCTAGGACTGTCCGTATTTCGGATGGCCATTTTAAACACCATTTTCAAATGAGGTCACATGACAACTCACGTGATTCGGTTGATCCATATTGGACCATCCGAGACAACTCAGCCGAAACCGATACAACTCGTCTGGATCCTGTATCGGTGTAGGATCATGTCTTGGCCTTTGGTGATACTGAGTTGGATTGGAGGATCCAACTCAGAATCGTCCAATCGGACGATCCAACTCGGAATTGTCCGATCCTTCACACCATGTAATAGGATAGCATATCGGCAGGCTCAGGGGATGAAATTGCAGGCTCATTAGACCACAACCAATAAAATTGCAGGCTCCTAAGAGAGTTACACTTTCTGGCACCAATGGAGGACCACAATTTTACTCACTCGAGAACAAGATGACACTGTTTGGCATCACAATTTGCAGCCACAAGGTTTTTCAGCATTGGGTATGGAATAAGTGCTGGTCATCTCTGTTTTTTCCAAAGAACAGAACCATGACTACAAGAACAGCAGGTGCCAGTAAGATTCTTGGCCAGAAGGTTGAAGGGATGAGATTGACACCCGTGATGAGGTGTAGCCATGAGTATGGATGATGACTGCTCATCTTATCTTGTCAGCATTGATTATCCTGGGGTTTTTATCAAACCCTAGTATTCCTAGTCTCATTTGAATAAGAAGAGGAAAGAATGTTAGCGATTTCTGTTCCATCTAATAACAAATTAAATCGAATTGGCTAAATTCACAACATAAAACAATGATAAAACAAAGAAATAAACCGAGTCAACTAGATCCAAATTAAGAAACAACAGGAAGTTAACCCTAAGTCAACTCAGTTACAAAAATGACACATTGTGGAAAATCCGCAACTAAAGACTTCAGATCGAGAATATCCAAAAATTCTCGGATGTTCACATTTATCACTTTACTGCAAAATTACCTAATTGAGAAATGTGAATTCAACAGTTAATTAATAATTGAGAATACTAATTTAGAAGGAAAGCTCACATAATCACATTGAGAGTCATTTCTAAGACGACAATGATAAATATGGGATGTACGGGCCGATCGTAAAAAAGATTCTTTTGCCACTTCCAAAGAGGAATTCATCAAAGAACTGAAAGCCTTAAGCTGTGTTTAGTTAGCAAGATACCGTCGGAAAAGAAATTAAATACAACTTTTCATCATTTTTCGGGTGTTTGGATTGTTGGAAAGGATGGGCCTACCGGAAGATATTTTTCCAAATAGCTTCTATTTTCAGTCAGAACCCTATAAAGGTTTCTTAAAAGTATGCCGGAACAATGAAAATAAAGTTAAAGGTGTTTTACTTTCCCTTTCCACAAATTCCAGCAAACCAAGGCTGTGTTGGTTCAGTGGATTTCAACGGAAAGGAAAGCTCGACTCAACTTTACTTTCCTCTCCCCCCCCTTTTTTTTGGGGGGGGGGGGGGAGATATTTGTGGGGGGTTTTGATGACAGTAATATTTTAGAAAATTGAGTGCAAGGCATTTGGATGTTGCAAAATATGTGGGAAGGTTAATGTTGTAGGGGTATTTTGATATAAAAAAAAAAGTTACAAGGATTTTTTTATATAAAATGAGAGTCTATAAGACATTTCTACATTTCCCTGTATCTTTTGCAGGAATTTGTGAGCTGCCCTTTTTAGGGGTAATGCGAATGAACCGGAATAGGCTTCCCCATGGGCCCCACACTTTCCTGAAAATTCTTGCTATTCAAATGCCCTACTTCGCAGTAAAGGTTACCTTTCGTGCATATTCCCACAAAACCCTGCTTTCCTTGCACCAAGAAATTTTTCACTGTTCTCTACCATAATTAAAAGTTGTTCTTCCTATTAAAATCCTCCAAATCGAACTTCAAGCTCATGGTTATCACCACTAGAAAATAAACTCAACTAGTCCTAGTCAAATTGTTAAAACAAATTCCAGATCTAGCAGGAAAACCAGTGTTTAAAAACCAGGCTGATAATCAACCTAAATTTTCATTGGAAAGGTAGAACAAGGTTTCGACCGGGTTCACACAAGTGGAACTGATTTTATTTATTAAATATTTATTAAATTAAATAAGCATAAATATGAAAATTACTATTAAAAATGATTGAAAAGAATAAACTAAAATAATTGAAATATATATAATACTTATGAATATAAAATTCAGCTCTCAAGTTATAACGCTTTCAAATCTAACTTCTTTTTTTCCCCTTTTTCTGATGCCCCCTTCTATATGTTTGGGTTTTGGAATTCAAAGTTTCCACCTGTCAAAATTGTATTTCGTTTAGGAATCATTAAGATTTTGTATCAAATTTTATGGGATCAATCAAGAAAAGAAAAAAACAACCAGAATCCTAGTTTTGGTAAATATTTGAGGCCTAACCTTTTAAACTTGTTTATTATTGGTAAAGAATTGGAATCCTTTTAAATAAGGAAACTTATCATATCTCCAAGGTTGGCAAATCGTGAATCGAATAAAAAATCATTAGGGGTCACTTAAAATTGAATCGTAGATCATAAGATTCATAGTAGTTTTAGTAGAAGTAGGGTTTGGGATTTCTCTTAGGAAAAAGGGATTTTTAATTGTTTAAAATTGGAATACTATGTTTCTTTACGTACATTTAATCATTTTAGAGTACTAAGTTTTATATAAACAAGGATCAAACCAAAAAAGGGAAATTTTTCAGTAAAAAAAAGAAGTGGAAATTTTTTTAGTGTTGTAAAGTTGAATAGTTTGAATCGTATGATTAAATTGTAAATTGTAAGATTCAATGTGTGAATTGTAAGATTCAAACATAAACCGATTTTTTCACTGATTTGAATCGATCTAGGGTCAAATCAAATCATACGACTCATACAATGAATCGTTAAGATTTTAGCAACAGAGAATGTCTCTTTCATATTCCGACGTTTTCTCTTTTAGATTTCTTTCTATTTTTTCTCACAGCAATTCTAAAACTTTCTTTTCAAGATTTCTTTCTGCTTTCAAGATTGCTTTCTATTTTTTTCGCGAGTCAATTCCAAATTTTAAAATTATGAGTCTTATTGGTTCAAATGAACCAAAAGCTGGTTGCTTTAATGGTTGAAGCCCTATTTCTAATTAAACTGCCAGTTCAATTGAATCTTTCTGAAGCAAACTGAATTTTTAAAAATTCCAGGTTGGACCAGGTCCAACCGTAGGTTGCAATCCAATTTTTAAAACAGTGGGGAAAACAATAATGAAATAAGGTGTAAACATGCCATACAAAGTAATACCGTTCATCATTGTGCCTATAGCCACAGAGGAGATAAGAATAAATTCACTAATCCTGAGAAATAGAATTGCAAAGCACTTTTTCAGTCACTTCTCCAAGAACCCAAAAACTGAATTTCTAAACCATAACCACAAAAGATTCCCGCCTCCCTCCCCAAGACTATATACAACCATGTACAAAAGAAAATATAAAAGATGCCCCCTCCCCGAAACAATATATGCTTGTGCTCAGCAGCCCTTTCCAACTGCAGCATCTTCTTTTTACACTTCAAAACCTGAATATTAAACAGCTTATGCTTCTTCAGATTATTTATCTATTTTCTTTTAATTTATACTTTCACATTTATTTACTTGACAATGAAGTCCAAAGCTTCAAACTGTTAAACATAAAGTAGAAATTCACAATCATGACATGGTGAATCAATAACTTCGTTGCACCACATTTGACTTATAGGTGCAGGATAAAACTCCACCAACTCACAATAATATCAAAGGTCACTTATCTTCAATCAACTGATGCTGAGTGATCAAACCCCTTTCTAAAATGCCAAATAAATTCAATCCAGCTCAATTCAATAATTCATTGATAATGAAAGAGAGAACACCACTATGATTAATGATTTTGATGGATCACAAAGAATCTACAAACAGAAAAAGCCGATGTGCTCGGAATAACGAGGCACAAGTGCATAAACACAATCTACAAACAGCAGATAAGCTAAGAAATAATGACAACATCCGGCATTCATCTGTAAACAACAAACACAGATTGTCAACCAAAATGCCCCAACCGCAAAGATCAAAACATATAGCTTCTTACAAAAACCTAAAATAAAAACCCTAATAAGCAACAAAACCAAAGGTGTTCGATTCTTTAAGGAGATGAATGTAATGGTTCTCTCAGTTACCTTCGCGGCACAAACCATCTCCCAGGATCAAAGAACTGCCCTTCCATATGAAACGCAGAAGGAAAAACGAAGGAGACAACGCCATGGTCAGCATATGCTTGAGCTTGACATGCAAGAGACATCTCAAACCCTAAGAGAGAGAACGAGAAAGGAGTTACAGAGCTTTGTTCTCTCTCTCTCTCTCTCTCTGTTGTGTTTTAAAGGAGGGTTTTGAATTTGATTTGCAGGATACTTTGTCTTCGCCAGAAAGGACGAAGCGCAAATCTAGAGAGAGTAGAGAGAAAGCGCGTGTGTATGTGAGTGGTTTTTACACAACCGAGGTATTCTGTAAGCGTTTCGATTTGAAAATGAATCCCCGCCGTTTCCGGGAGAGGATCCTCTCTGAGCAGGGAGCCTGTGAGTACCCTGTGAGCAAGACACAGGCCCCCAAGGTGAAAATACCATTTCACCCTCGATGACATCAGCCAAAGGGTGAAATG